>JAUMJK010001325.1:0-67185 GCA_033558105.1 Coccyzus lansbergi | reverse complement strand
GCTGGAGCATGTCTGGAGAAGGGAATGGAGCTGAGGAAACATCTGGAGAACAGGGGTTGGAGTGGCTGAGGGTCCTGGGGCTGTTTAGCCTGTAGAAGAGAAGGCTGAGGGGAAAACTCATCACTCTACAGCTCCTGGAAAGGAGGCTGGAGGGAGGTGAGTGCTGGGCTCTTCTCCCAAGTGACAAATGAGGGAACAAGAGGAAATGGCCTCAAGTTACACCAGGGTAGGTTTAGATTGGACATTAGGGAAAATTTCTTTCCTGACAGAGCTCATTCAGAGGCTGCTCAGGGCAGTAGCGGAGTCTCCATCCCTGGAGGGGTTTGAAAAACCTGTGGCACTTGGGGACATGGTTTAGCAGGCAAAGTGGGGATGGGCTGATTGTTGGACTGGATGAGCTGAGAGGTCTTTTCCAACCGTAAAGACTTGACTCCTCTCCTCTCCTCTCCTCTCCTCTCCTCTCCTCTCATTACAGGAGCCCCAGTAGCACTCAAACCCTCAAGACAAGTTTACAAGTATCATTAATGCTGGGGAAAAAAATCAGGCCTTTTAAAGCAAGCACTGAAGCAGCACCCGAGCAAGCCTTATTACATCTCTTCTCTTTCACATAGTTGGCAACTTACTTATCAGTGAAAAGAGAGGGAGGTGAGTGGATTAATTTATTGAGAAAACCTTTTACAACCACAAAGTCAACAAGTCTGCCTTTATAAAAATAACCTGCAGTACACACACCCTTGGAGGATGTTGGACTGACCTCTGTCCTGTAAAAACCCAAGCAAGGAAAGTAATCTTGATAACAATGCTTTTTTTTTAGCAACTCTTATCAAAGAGACCTTATTTTCCCCTACCTAATGCAAATGGAAGAGAGGAGGGAAGGAAAGAGAAAATTGTTTTCCCTGCTTGGACTTGGTTTCCTTTGCCCTAGTTAAACACAGGAGGCTGTTCCATCGCTGCCGAGTTTCATCACAAGGTGCCTTTAAGGGGCTCAGAAGGTGGGGGAAGGTCCTGTACTCCCACAAGGGCAAGGGGAACATCTGTCCTCTGCTGCTTTGAATCACCTGGTTTCTCCTTTTTCCTGACCACACACACTAGGCAGCTCTGGGAGTGGTGGCAAGAGGCAGTGGGCTCAGAGATTCCTCAGGCCGGCAGGCACGAATGTGGCAGAGAGCGCAAAGGCATTGTAAATGCTGCTTTTCCCATTTCCCTGACACTGCTGAAACTCCTGTGGCTTTATCAGGATCCTTATGCAGCCTTTGCCTTTTGCCTCAAGATATCTGAGTCCCTGTGCCCTGAGATTATAACAGATACAGGTTGGAAAGGTTGGTTGAAGCACATGCCCTCTCTTCGTCCCTCTCTGCAGCCATGGCTTGACAAAGTTCCAGAGTCACCTGCTTAGAAGAGACTAAGTCAGGACTTGCTAAAACCTGGCTTGTGAAACCTTTTGGCAGTGTTGGCAGTTGCATCTCCAGTTTGCCAGATCCAGAACTGGGGATGACAAGGCTTCCTCAGAATTTAGGAGTGGCAGGGTAAGTCAGCTGTCCCACAGGCTTCTTCCAGAGATAGAACGGTAAAATGAGTCCTGTGAATGGTGACAGAGATTATATCCCTCCTAAACGTTATCCCAGCACTGTGCTTCTCATTTTTTTCCTCAGTCTTTTGGTGGATTTACCATTTTCTCTCAAGTCCTGCCTAAGTGTTGTTAGAGGGAGATATGTGCAAACCCACTTCATAGAATTATAGAATGGTTTGGGTTGGAAGGGACCTCAAAGCCCATGAGTTCTATCCCTGCCATGGGCAGGGACACCTCCCACTGGATCAGGGGCTCCAAGCCCCATCCAACCTGCCCTTGAACCCCTCCAGGGATGGGGCAGCCACCCCTGCTCTGGGCAGCCTGGGCCAGGGCCTCCTCACCCTCACACCAAAACATTTCTCCTTAAGATCTCCTCTCAATCCCCCTTCTTGGAGCTGAGAACTGTTCCCTCCCATCCTCTCCCTGCCCTCCCTGATCAGGAGTCCCTCCCCAGTTTTCCTGGAGTCCCTTTCAGCACTGGAAGCTGCTTTAAGGTCTCCCCACAGCCTTCTCTTCTCCAGGCTGAACAACCCCAACTCTCTCAGCCTGTCCTTGAATGAGAGGTGCTCCAGCCTTCGGATCACCGGACTCATTCCTCCCTTAGACTCATAGTAACAGCTCCATGTCCTTCCTATGCCATGGAAAGTGTCTCCCTTAACCTTTGTCTTTCAGCTCTTGAGAACAGAGCTTTGAAATTCATCCCAGATCCACTGTCATGTACTTGGCACTAACTCCCGGTGTCCCTGCTGCTTCCTGTATGCCAGTGCTGCCCCAGACATCAGCTCCTGCTGTTTCATGTTAGGTTAGGCTGGTGAGCTTTCTGGGAGGTGAGCCAAACGAACAGCTACCATAGTTTGTGGTAGCCCAGTGAAGCTTCATTCCCATGAAAAATGAGAAAAAATGGGATAGAAGGCACTCCAGAAATGGAGCATTGAGATCTGGAAGCCTGAGGTCAAAATGATTACAATTGCTTTATAATCACTAGAACCAACCAACCAACCAAAGCAGCACTACCCCACATGCACACTAAGGAGCCAATTAATTCCAATCTGATTAGAAAATAAGCAGCTGAGAGCAAGGAGGTTAGAAATAGGCAACCAAGCTCAATCATGCAGACCTGTTGCATGGCTTTATCCTAAGGGACATGAGCTGATTAGAAGGAAAACACAGGAAGGAAAGTCTTGCATTCCTGGAAATCATGTCTGCCTTCATCCCTGGTTGTTTCATTATTACCAAAAGCTTAAAAAGCCATGAGAACTTAGCAAGAACATACAGAAAGCTGGAGCAGTTCCACTTGCTCTGTGTTGTAACCACTAATTGGCTGGGAAACAGGAGAGGCTCATGCTTATGGGCAGTGACATGTGCTGGTTGCCTTCACGGAGCTCTACAAGGCTGCTCCGAATCTTTTCCTCTTTTGGGCTGCACAGCACAGTACTTGGGACTCCTTGGGTACATGGAGGGGCACCTGGTGGGGAAGAAGTCTTCTGAGGGAGCAGATGAAGGCTGGGAGGTTGGAAAGTAGGGGCTGGAGAACAGGCCCTAAGAGGAGCGTCTGAGAGAGCTGGGGGTGTTTAGCCTGGAGAAGAGGAGGCTGAAAGGAGACCTCATTACTCTCTACAACTACCTGAAAGGAGGTTGTGGAGAAGAGAGAGCTGGTCTCTTCTCCCAAGTGACAGGGGACAGGACAAGAGGGAATGACCTCAAGCTCCACCAGGGGAGATTTAGGCTGGAGATTAGGAGGAAGTTTTTCACTGAAAGGGTGATTGGGCATTGGAATAGGCTGCCCAGGAAGGTGGTTGATTCCCCTTCCCTGGAGGTGTTTAAGGCACGGGTGGATGAGGTGCTGAGGGACATGGTTTAGTGTTTGGTGGGAATGGTTGGACTCGGTGATCCAATGGGTCTCTTCCAACCTAGTTGTTCTATGATTCTATGATTCTATGTTGCTAGGAGACTGTTCCTGATTATTGGGTTGGATTTGGACACCCCCTGAGATGTGGGACAGGGACACGGTGCACCTTCACAGTGGTGAAATATCCTTCCTGGGGCTGTGGAGAACAGCTGAAAAAGCCTGTTAAGAAGCCCTGTAGGCAGACATCGCATCTGGTTCCTTCGGTGGGGCCCCCAGTGAGGCAGGGCTGGTCAAAGCTAAACCCCAGTGTGGCTTTGGGGGTCACAACACCCCCTTCCTAGAGGGATGGAAGGGGATCCTGTCCCCCCCGCCTGGCAACACCGTGATCCTAGGAATGCCTGCAAGGACTCCATCCCTGACCCATTTGGGAGGCTGTTTTGGGAATCACACAGTGGGTGCAGGGTGCCGCTCTGCAGAGGCAGTGGTCTCTCCTCATGGGAAAGGCCACCAGGCTTGGATTTTACCTGTACACTTAGACTCAGTCTGTGCAGGATCACAGAGAAACCCGAGCTCCAGCACGGGACAGCCCTTGGGGACATCTCGTGGTCCATTTGCTCCCTGAGATGGTTTGAGAAGGTGTCTCTCTTCGCCTGAGGTGTAAGCATGAGCGGGTGCCAGTGCTTGCCCTGCAGTCCCCACGAGATGGAGATGTTTTGCCATCAACATCTTTCACTTTATGGTGCTGCTAGGAGTGCTTTGGGCAGATCTGGCTGTCCCTGAGCTGCTGCCAGGTCCCAGTGGGGGCAGTGCAGCCCCTGGTTAGCGGTGGCAATGCTGTCATGCAGGGAGGGAAGCCCTAGCCTTGGCTGCCACTGAGCTCAGAGACTGCTGGAGTTGTGGGCACAGGGACACCACTTCCAATTCCAGTTAAACACACAGAGTGGCTTTTTTCCCCTCCTGAGACACTATCTGAAGGAGTGGGAACTGGGTTTCAGCATTGTTCCCCACCAGTGGCTACCACAGAAACAGGGAGGGGGGAGCTGCAACTGCCAGCTCCCTGCATCCTTCTCCGTGAGCTGCACCCAATAGGAGCTGAGTGGCAGCCAAGCATGGTGACACGTGCCAGGCTGCTTTTCTTCTTGGAAATAAAAACTAGAGCAAACCACAACTGAGACAAGGCAATAATTGATTTATTCATTCCATTGTTTATTTAACTGCTGCTCACCCTTGGCTCCCCAAGCTTCATCTTCTGCAGTGAGCTCTTGCTCCCTGCTGGGCTGTCAGGGTACCTAGCTCCCCACTCCAACAGGATACCTGGAGAAGAGGAGGCTGAGAGGAGACCTCATTACTCTCTACAACTACCTGAAAGGTGGTTGTGGAGAGGAGGGAGCTGGGCTCTTCTCCCAAGTGACAGGGGACAGGACAAGAGGGAATGGCCTCAAGCTCCACCAGGGGAGATTTAGGCTGGAGATTAGGAGGAGGTTTTTCACGCAGAGGGTCATTGGGCATTGGAATAGGCTGCGCAGGGAGGTGGTTGAGTCATCTTCCCTGGAGGTGTTTAAGACACGGGTGGATGAGGTCTTGAGGGACTTGGTTTAGTGTTAGATGGGAATGGTTGGACTAGAAGATCCGATGGGTCCCTTCCAACCTGGTTGTTCTGTGATTCTGAGTGTCTATCGGTAAAAATCAATGGAACACCCAATAAGACAGACATGATTGTGGGAGTTTGCTGTAGACCACCCAGCCAGGAAGAAGGTGATATTCTGCAAGCAACTGGGAGAAGCCTTACAATCACTAGTCCTTGTGGGAGACTTCAACTTACCCAATGTCTGCTGGAAATATAGTACAGCAGAAATGAAACTGTCTAGAAGGTTTATGTTTACCTAAACAGGCTGGACCGCTGGGCAGTGTCCAGTGGCATGAGGTTTAACAAGGCCAAATGCCGGGTCCTGCACTTGGGGCACAACAACCCTATGCAGAGCTACAGACTGGGAGAAGCCTGGCTGGAAAACTGCCAGGAGGAGAGGGACCTGGGGGTGTTGGTCGACAACCGACTGAACATGAGCCAGCAGTGTGCCCAGGAGGCCAAGAAGGCAAATGGCATCCTGGCTTGGATCAGAAATGGTGTGACCAGCAGGGCCAGGGAGGTGATTCTCCCTCTGGACTCAGCACTGGTGAGGCCGCTCCTTGAATGCTGTGTCCAGTTGTGGGCCCCTCAGCACAAGAAGGATGTTGAGGCTCTGGAGCAAGTCCAGAGAAGAGTGACAAGACTGGTGAAGGGGCTGGAGAACAGATTCTATGAGGAGTGGCTGAGAGAGCTGGGGTTGTTTAGCCTGGAGAAGAGGAGGCTGAGAGGAGACCTCATTACTCTCTACAAGTACCTGAAAGGAGGTTGTGGAGAGGAGTGATCTGGCCTCTTCTCCCAAGTGACAGGGGACAGGACAAGAGGGAATGGCCTCAAGCTCCGCTGGGAGAGATTTAGGCTGGACACCAGGAGGAAGTTTTTCACAGAAAGGGTCATTGGGCATTGAAATAGGCTGCTCAGGGAGGTGGTTGATTCACCTTCCCTGGAGGTGTTTAAGACACGGGTGGATGAGGTCTTGAGGGACTTGGTTTAGTGTTTGATAGAATGGTTGGACTAGAAGATCCTATGGGTCCCTTCCAACCTGGTTGTTCTATGATTCTATGATTGTTCTATGCAGCAGGTCACCGAGATGTGTGGATGATGCGTGAAAACCCCGTAATGAACCAGTGGGTCAGAGCAGTGAGGTTCCCACTGCCAAGCATAGCTGGCACCTCTTAGAATCATAGAACAACCAGGTTGGAAGAGACCCCCAGGATCATCAAGTCCAACTATTCCCATCAAACAATAAACCATGTCCCTCAGCACCTCGTCCACCCGTCCCTTAAACACCTTCAGGGAAGGTGAATCAACCACCTCCCTGGGCAGCCTATTCCAATGCCCAATGACCCTTTCTGTGAAAAATTTTTTCCTGATGTCCAGCCTAAACCTCCCCTGGTGGAGCTTGAGGCCATTTCCTCTCGTCCTGTCCCCTGTCACTTGGGAGAAGAGCCCAGCTCCCTCCTCTCTACAACCTCCTTTCAGGTAGTTGGAGAGAGTAATGAGATCTCCTCTCAGCCTCCTCTTCTCCAGGATAAACACCCCCAGCTCTCTCAGACGCTCCTCATCAGGCCTGTTGTCCAGCCCCTTCACCAGCTTTGTTGCTCTTCTCTGGACTTGCTCCAGAGCCTCAACATCCTTCTTGTGCTGAGAGGCCCACAACTAAACACGGGATTCAAGGTGTGGTCTCACCATCTGGGGAGTCTGGGGCTGGGTGCTGGTCTGCCTGGATGTGGGGCAGGCTGTTGCTATGGGGCAGAGTGGTTGGTGACTGTCACTCCCCTGCTGTGGGGAAGCTCCCCTGATGCTAAGCAATCCTGTGGGTAAAGCACTGCTATGGAGCCACCATCAAAACTCCCAGCTCAGCCTCTGCCTCAGCACGACTGCAGAAGGGCTGGGCCAAGCCTGTAAATGCACTGGCGCAGCTGCCAGTGTGGTTGACCTGCATGCAGCTGGAGCTGCTGGAGGTGGGGATGGCTTCTCCACGCAGCTGGAGGCTGGGGAAGTTGTGTGTATTGGGATTCCCTCTATCCACTGCCCTTGCAGCGATGGTGCTGAGCACCGGGAGCTGGGCCAGTGCCGCAGGAGGTCGCTCCACCACTGCTGTTCGACATCTCTGTCCCTGCAGGGCTGCGACTGCTCCCACTGCATGGAGCCAGAGGACACTGAGTCCACCCAGAGTCCTTGGTTAAACAAAATGTTTACGCCTGCCTCTGCTCTGACAGACGTCTTGGCTGGTTTGTGCAACAACTGCTCTGCAGCGCGCCTGCTCACCTCCACACCTCCGGCTGCACTGGGGTGCAAGGCCCAGCCGCCGCGAGATTTGAGGAATGGTGATTGTGATGCTACCTTTAGGAGCCTGCTAGCCTTCTCCACATGTTCCCCACTCCAGGAACCCCCACCCTGTGCCCCCAGCTCTGCTCTCAGGGGCTTTGCCTGTAGGGAGAGAGGGCTGCACTGCAAGCTCTTGGTGCTAAGGGAGCTGCTGGCCCCTTTCAGGGGCTGCAGGGGGACACACGTTTTGCTTGTTTACTCTGGTGGGGTTGATACCCACCTCGTGAACCCGGTACCCTTTCCCCACTTAAGCAGGGCTTTGGGATACATCTTGAGATTTTAGGAACACATAAGACATTTTCTAGGCTCCCAGGTTTCTCTAGAAGCGCAGAACACTGTTACTATAAGTGTGCATTCTCAACACTCTCCCTGGTGACGATACACTCATCTTGACCATGTGCAACACTATGGGGTAGGCTGGGTTGTCACCAGCACCAGCCAGGTCAATGACAGGGCTAACACTGGTTTGCAGGGCTGGCCTGCTTGCAGCTCTGTGTCCATTGTCATAGAATCACAAAACGGTTTAGTTTGGGAGGGACCTCAAAGCCCATCCAGTTCCAACCCCTTGTCTTGGGCAGGGACACCTCCCACTGCATCAGGGGCTCCAAGCCCCATCCAACCTGCCCTTGAACCCCTCCAGGGATGGGGCAGCCACCCCTGCTCTGGGCAACCTGGGCCAGGGCCTCCCCACCCTCACACCAAAACATTTCTTCCCGAGATCTCATCTCAGTTCCCCTCTTGCAGCTGAAAACCGTTCCCTGCTCTCCTTGATCATGAGCCCCTCCCCAGCTTTCCTAGAGTCCCTTTCAGTACTGGAAACTGCTCTAAATTCTCCCTACAGTCTTTCCTTCTCCAGGCTGAACAACCCCAACTCTCCCAACCTCTCCTAGTACCGGAGTTGCTCCAGCCCTTGAATCATCTCTGTCACCTCCTCTGGACTCACTCTAGCAGCTCCATATCCTTCCTGTGCTGAGGACTCCAGAACTGAATGCAGGGCTCCAAGTGAGGTCTCAAAGTAGAGGAGCAGAATCACCATTGTGATCAATTGGCACTGTCCAGGATGTACCTGCTGCCTTTCCTGCCTGAGGGTCCTCTTTTTGCCAGTTCTGCCCATCTGCAGTTAACTGGGGACAGGCTGGCCCTGTTGGCCTATATCATCTCTCAAGCAGTGTGCAGCTGCCCTGACCATGCCTACATGGCAGCTTTCAGCCAAATGTGCCATCATCATCCTCCTGGTGTCGCTCCTGCTGATACCTCAAACCCCTTGGAGGGAGTGGGCTAACTCCCCCACAAGCTATTTCCCCTCTGGGGAAGGAGAAACGTGGCTTTGGGCAAGGGGTGGTCAGCACATTGAAGCTATTTACAACCCAGTGAAGTGAAACCAAAGCCAGAGAGGGATGTTTTAAGGTTACAGGGAGCTCTGGATGCAGATGTGAACTTGAGGATGGATAGTGGAGCTGGGATCTAGTCTGTGGACCTGAAAGTTGAACAGTGCCTTGAAGACTGGCACTACCCCAGGGTTGTTTACATGCTAAGGGTGTGTTGGGAGAGCCACATGAGCTAGAGAGTCACAGTATGAAGTCTAATAACACAACTAAGGGATGGGCAGGCTTGGGGACTGGAAGAAGCTGTTTGGAATGGTACTAAACACTCTCTCTTTTGGCTGCCAGTTTTATGGTGGGTAATTAGTGAGAGAGACCAGCTGCATACGATAACCAACCCTGTGAGGATCAGGGAGAAGGAGTCTGCAAGACAGAGACGGGGCCAACAGCAAAGCTCAGAGTCCAATGCCTTGAGTTCAAGAGGCCATAAAGGAGGAGAAAATGCTGCAGATATCAGGTCACCCTTTGAAGGTGACAGCCACACACTGGGCTCCTGACTGTGATCACTGCCCAGGCCAGGCTGCAGGGCTGTCTCCCAAAAGTGTAGGCTCTCAGCAGAAGTGGTGGCCAAGCAGCTTGCATTTCCCAGCCAAGCTCTGTGCCCATGGCTCTTGTGAAATGCTGTTGATAAACACTCCAGGGCATGCCAAGTCCTGCAAGACGACAGCTGATGTGCTCAGGCTGCACGGCAAGAGGAATTTTCCACTCCTCTCTGGCAAGCCTATCTGACCCTCCTGGGGGACTGTCTCCAGCAAGGCAAAGATGTATTTGTTGGTGTCCTAGCTGCCCCTGTCTGGCCTACAAACCCCACCACACAAGGACTGTGTTAGGTACGTCAAGGCAAGCGGTGGTTGAGTTGCCTGGGGCATAATGGCACTCTGCAGGGCTGGGCTAGGGTGCCACCATCCCCAAGGTAACCCAATCACTTTCATTTCACCATGGGGTCATTCTTCTGTCCTAGTGATGAACTACCCATTAGCCTTCCTTTTCCAAGCATGCAGGTGAGGCGGTCTGGGTGAGCCTTAGGCTGCTCTGGTCTCTGTCCCAAGTGATAGGATGAGAGGAAATGGCCTCATGTTGTGCCAGGGGAGGTTTAGATTGGATATCAGGAAAAAAATCCTTCCTGAAAGAGTGGTGAAGACCTATCAGAGGCTGCCCAGGGCAGAGTGAGTCTCCATCCCTGGAGGGGTTCAAAACCTCTGTGGCTGTGGCTCCTGGGGACAGTGGGCCCAGTGTTGTGTTGATGGTTAGATTTGATGATCTTAGAGGTCTTTTCCAACCTAATTGATTCTATGACTTGCTTTGCAGCAATGCTGGTCCTGTTTGCCTGTCTCCTGCGGGGGAGGGCACTAGGTGCCTAGATCAGCTCTACCCCACTGTGTCTTCTGGGATGTTGGAAACATCTCAAAGACCAGCAGTTCTGTAGGATGAAAAGGGTGTGGTCTATCATGTGCTGACTGATAGATGGTAAATAGCAAGCTAAAGCCCAATTTAATTTGACCAGCTACTGTCCTGGAGCTGAATCTCTTTTTGTCTACCCTGTGGTCCCACTGTGTTCTCAACAGGTGCACATAAAGCTCCCAGTAAATGAAGGCTGAGCTTTCCCTAGGAGCTCCTGCAGTGGAAGTCAGGCCAGGCAGTGCAGACCCAGCTGGTGCACCAATTCATGGTGCCACACGTGTCCCTGGGCAGCTCCTCTCCCGCTTCACAGTCTGGGATGTGCTGCAACCTACAGCCCTAGCACCTTCAGGTGATGGGTATGTCAAACCCTGACAGCACACACAGCTGTCTAGAAAGTGTCAGGAACACCTCCCACTGGATGAGGGGGTTCCAAACCCAATCTAGTCTGGCTCTGAACCCCTCCAGGGATGGGGCAGCCACCACTGCTCTGGGCAACCTGGGCCAAAGTCTTGCCACCCACACAGCAAAACATTTCTTCATAAGATCTCATCTCAGTCTCCACTCTTGCAGCTTCCAACCATTCCCCTCATACAATCCCTGCACGTGAGCCTGTGTCCAGCTTTCCTGGAGTCCCTTTCAGTACTGGAAGCTGCTTTAAGGTCTCCCTGCATCCTTCCCTTCTCTAGGGTGAACAACCCCATCTCTCTCAGCCTGTCCTCTTATTGGAGGTTCTACAGCCCTTGGATCATCAATGTGGTCTCCTCTGGTCTTTCTCCAACAGCTCCATGTCCTTCCTGTGCTGAGGACTCCAGAACTGGATGCAGGGCTCTAGGTGGAGTCTCACATTGTGGTGCAGAGGGGCAGAATCCCCTCCCTGTCCCTTACGGTCCCACTGGTTTGGATGCAGCCCAGGACATGATTGGTTTCTGGGCTGCAAGCATGCATTGCTGCCTCATGTTGAGATTCTCATCTACCAGCTCCCCTTGTCCTTCTCTTCAAGGTAGCTCCCAATCCATTCTTGCCTAGCCTGTGATTGCCTTTGGGATTACCTTGATAAAGGTGCAGGACCATGCACTTGGCCATGCTGATCTTCATGAGGTCCGCACACAATGACCTCTCAAAGCTAGGGCTTGATGCTGTGCATGGAACCTGATCTTTGGATGGAGATGGAAGCAAGAGGAAGGGAAAACATGTTTTTTGCTCATGGCAACAGAGGAGAGGCAATATTCTACCCTTGGGTACTCACTGCCTGCGCTGGGGAGAGATAGAGCTTGGGCAAAAGGCATCAGAATTGGCAGCAAGTCTT
Source organism: Coccyzus lansbergi (assembly GCA_033558105.1). Classification (NCBI taxonomy): domain Eukaryota; kingdom Metazoa; phylum Chordata; class Aves; order Cuculiformes; family Coccyzidae; genus Coccyzus; species Coccyzus lansbergi. Next base: position 55,722 of record JAUMJK010001325.1, on the reverse strand, counting down.
GTCCTGCCCTGCATACTTAGAACATGATGTTCTCTCTGAGCAAGGATAAAGACAATCAATAATAAAACCAGGCAAGCGAGACGCAAGCCTGGCCTCCAGCCTGTGACCTTCAGGAGCTGGGTTACTGGAGCAAGCACAGATGTTATTGGCAGTGGTGAGAACAGCACCTTCTCGGGAGCCAGAGGAGTGTAAACACTGCTGCTGGATGTTTGTGGCAGAACCTATGGCAAGTACTAGCCGAGCACGTGGCTGGCAGCCCCTCACAGCTCCCTGGTGCACAGCCCTGCACAGCCTTGGGTAGGTGCTCCCGTGCAGACACTGCTGTGCCTCCATACAGAGCTACAGCTGTAAGGAAGCTGCCACGGGATGCATAGGCTCACAGTATTGCTGCCAGCACTGGCCAGCAGGCAAGCTGAGCACATGCGCGTGGGGAGCGGCACGGCCAGCCAAGCCTCTGGAGTAACCCTGAGTGCTTACATAACAAATTGCATTTAGAAACCACTTTGCAAACAAGACCCAGTCACTGAGATCACAGCCGATCCCAGGAAGACCCTGATAAAGCAAATAAAAAAAAAAAAAAAATGCCCTAAAGCAACTCCTGGCCCCAGCTGGCTGGGACTGTTTGGGTCTTTTGACGTGGGAAGGTTTGTGATGCCCTTGCAGTGGTGATGGTCTTCCAGCTCTGTGTAACAGCCTGGAAGGTTCTAGCTGACTGAGGGCCAATGTGGGTGTCTGTTCTGCAGCACTTTCTGGATCTTTTGTAGACTCCTGAACCACAGTGAAGCTCAGGGGTTTTGAGTTTTTATAGAATCATGGGTTTGGGTTGGAAGGAACCTTAGAGATAATCCAATTCCAGGCCCCTGTCATGGGAGTTTTCCAGAGGAAAAAGGGCTGTGGGGCTGCCTCCTGTCCCAGGAGAACAGAGGCCTCACTGAAACCCACCAGGATGAAAGGGACCTTTTATGGGGGTGTTGCAATCAGGTGACCTAGACTCAGGATGGACTCTCAATGCCTGGTGAAGATGCAAGCTGCTTCTTTCTTTGCTGCCCAAAGAGCACTTCCTTCTCCTGAACACAGCCAGGCCATGGGGTTTGGGATGTGCTATTTCATGTTGTGTCCTTTTTTTTTAGGGACAGGGCAGCATCACTCCTATCAGTGGTCTCAGTGGAGAGGCTCTGGCCATAGCACTGGTGCACCACAGTGTGGTGGGCACTGTGTCCATCACATTCGTTTTCCATACAGGCTCCCACAGGGGCTGGTCCTTATCCAAGGCCTGTACGTGACATCATCTGTCCTCAGCTCTGCCAGCCCTCTCCAGCATTTCTTGTGTTGCCAGAGCTGGGTTTGACCCTCTTTGGGTCTTCTAAGCCCTGTAGATCTCCCTAGATCCTGTCCCACCACCTTCCCTTAAGCAGATGTGCTTCCCTGCGCCTCTGCATCCCCCACCTCGACCCAGGCTGCAGTAGGACCATCACACAACTCTAAGCCCTCCTGTCACCGCATGGATAGTATCCCTTGGTTGGGCTTTGGAGAGGTCTAGGCAGTTGCGGTCATGGTTAGGTAGATGTGGGCATAGAATCACAGAATGGTTTGAATTGGAAGGTTCCATTCTATGCTCTTGTAAAATGTCCCGCCTCAGTTTTCTTGTAGCTCCTTCAGGCACTGGAAGGTCACTATAAGTTCTCCTCGAAGGCTTCTTTTTTCCAGGCTGAAAAACTCCAGCTCTCTCAGTCTGTCTTCATATGGGAGGTGCTCCAACACTTAGAATCATAGAATCATAGAACAACCAGGTTGGAAGAGACCTATCGGATCATCGAGTCCAACTATTCCTATCTAACACTAAACCAAGTCCCTCAGGACCTCGTCCACCCGTCCCTTAAACACCTCCAGGGAAGGTGAATCAACCCCCTCCCTGGGCAGCCTATTCCAATGCCCAATGACCCTTTCCGTGAAAAACCTCCTCCTAATCTCTAGCCTAAATCTCCCCTGGTGGAGCTTGAGGCCATTCCCTCTTGTCCTGTCCATTGTCACTTGGGAGAAGAGGCTTGGATAATCTTTGCAGTCTCCTCTGGACCTGTTACAACAGCTCTATGTCCTTCTTATCTTGAGCATTCAACATAATCTGACAACTGGACACAGGACTCCAGGTGAGGTCTCACAAGAGAGGAACAGACGGGCAGAATCACCTCCCTTGACCTGTTGGCCACACTTCTTTTGATGCAGCCCAGGATACGGTTGGTCTTCTGGGCCGTTAGCACATATTGCTGGCTCATGTCGAGCTTCACAGCTCCCTTTGAGTTAGGCTGACTCTTGTGTGCCACGGGTGCCTCTAAGAAGAGGTTCTCACTCTTGCATGCAGCACAGGACAACTGGTGCTTTCAGTGTCCGGTTTGGGAAGTCCTTCTCCTTCCCAGCACCTTCTACCCTGCACATCTCTCCTCTTCCTCCAGGCATGCAAACAAACCACCTGCTCCAGCCCTTTTAAAAGTATCTACAGAAAAGACCCACTGAAAAAAAAAAAAAAAAAGCCTAAGAAGAGCCTAGAAATAGTGGAGGTGAAAAAATAAAGGGGCTTTTTATCGCTCAGTAAACAGCAGAACCAGTTGCTTCCCTGCAAAAATGAGAGAGGAACTGGGAGCTAAAAATAACATCCCCTCACAGGGAGCCAGCTCAGGCCACTGAGTTCCCAGCTGCTCTGCTGGCAGCCTGCGACGGGGGGGACCACACTCATGAGAACCGTGCTGCTGCTCTGCGCCTGGACAATGCACCCCACTGAGCTCCCACCAGGGCAGTATGGGGAGCTGAGACCCACCCTGCAGGCAGCCAGATGCTGTCCACTGGAGCAAGGACAGCTGCCCATGTCTCTGTGGGGCAATTCCCCTGTGCAGAGCAGCAGGATGGGTTGGTCCCAATCGAGTGGGTACCCCTGGTACCACCAAACACAGGCTAAGGGTGCTGTGTTTGCAGCGGCTGCTGGTATGGGCAGCAGGTATGTGGCCAGAGAAGCCATGGGAGTGAGGAGATCCAGGCTGTGCGTGTCCCCTCCCCAGGTCTGTCCTTGTGTAGCAATGATGGGAACAGCTTGTTCTCCACCATGGCACCCTGAGTCTGATCCAGAGATTCTGATGCTGCTTTGGAAGGTTTCATTGAGGGAATGGGCAGCTTCCCATGGCAACTGGGGCACCAAGCCACTGGCAGCCCAGACATAGCCAGTAGGCCTGCAGGCTTTTGGATGCCTGTGGCTTATTTTTGGAAGGCACTGGGGGCAGTCAGAAAGCAGAGTTATATAAAAGCTCGTTTACAGAATCCAGTCAAGTGTATCCGGCAAATGCTCAGTGCATGCTGACCCTGCAGAGGTTGCCTGCTTAAGGTGACAAAGAGCTTTGCCAGGCCCTCCCAGCCATGGAGAGCACTGAAGTCAAGTGCTCCTAATGTAAGGAGTCTCTCCTCTGCTTGACCTTAAATGCACCTGCAGACCTGTAGCAGAGGAGGAGGCTCCAGCTAGCCCACCTGCAGCAGTGATGCCTTATCTTGCCCTCTGTGGAGTTGCTTTGCTCCTCTCAGGCAGCCAGACAGTGTGAAAAATGGCTCTGCCCCTCACCCCTGGGTGTGAAGGCTACTGCACCCCTCAGGGCAACCACTGTTCCTGGTGTCCACAGTGGGATATCCTACCTGTGGGAAGATCTTCCCGAGCATGTAGGCAGCAAACTGGGCACCTCTGCCTGCCCACAGCCAGGACAGCCCTGGGTGCCATGCATAGAATCATAGAACAACCAGGTTGGAAGAGACCCATCGGATCATCGAGTCCAACCATTCCTATCAAACACTAAACCACGTCCCTCAGGACCTCGTCTACCCATCCCTTAAACACCTCCAGGGAAGGTGAATCAACCACCTCCCTGGGCAGCATATTCCAATGCCCAATGACCCTTTACATGAAAAACTTTGTCCTAAAAGGAATTCCTGAGTGGAATGCATCTTGGCTTCCTCTTCAGAAGAGCCTCAGAGCTGGGAGCAAGGGGCCTTGAGGCTGAAGAAATGGGCTCTGTAGGAGACTTAACCTCATTGCTTTTAAACCCTGTGTTCATTGCTGCCTTACGCCAGTTCAGCGTCTTGATCATTCCTGTTGTTTCCCTGCCAGGTTGCTGGTGAAAATCGTGAGTAAGCGGATAGCACCATGCAGTTTCTGCTGCACTTGAACTGGGAGCACACAGCTCCAGTCCCAGTAGATGGCACAGTGGAAGGCAAAGTAGAGCTGGAACCAGAGCTTGGCCCTGGAGTTGAAGTCTGAACTTGCTCTTGTCTTAGACAGGTTGAAAACAAGTCTGCCCTGAAACCACATGAAAGCACACGAGCCTGTAGGTTTCTTGCTGCCTCTGATGTTACCTGTTTTTAAAATGCAGAGCTCTGGAGGTTGTGCAGTTCCCCAGGACACGTTGTTCTAAGTGAAGACAAACCACAACATCTGCTGCAGAGCTTACCCTCACATTTAAAACCCTGCCAGGAGCAATCCATGGGGCTTCCTTGGGCAGTGTCCTGGGCTCTCCCCAGACCTTGCTTGTGGACAGGAGGAGAGGTGTATTACTGGAACGTGACAGCTCTCTAGCTGGATGCAGAGAGCCAGTGTTGTGCCAGCCCTGGGATGTTTTTTTAGGAGCTTGATTTCACGGGTCAGTGGGCACCAGAGGGAGGAAGAGGACTTACATACTGAATCATTTTGTCAGGACTGTCAGGGCTGCCTCTGGCCAGTACACAAGCTCCCCACACAGCCAGCCAAGTGCTGTGGGGTGAGTGCACTGCTCCGCCTGGGACACGGTACCCTACCCACTCTGCCTCGTGCATGGTGACTGCAGCCTGAGTCAAGGTGTGATGCCTGGTCACGCTGCAGCCTCCCATGGCTCTCTGGCCACCCTGGCACCCAGCGTCCCCAAAGCTGGTCTGTGGTGGGTGGCCAGCCTTGCTGCTAGGACCATCTACGCAATCCACCCAGCTTTCTGAGAGCGCTTTAGCTGAGAGTATCCAACAGAGTTGTACCGATGTAGTGCCTCTTCTGCCATCTGGCAGTGATGCCTAATGTCAGACTTGCATGATCATTGCCAATGGACTCTTGTGGGTGTCTGGAAAATGAAGTTCTCAGCACTAGCTGTCTTGTCATAGCAAGGAATAGGGATCTGTGTTGTACTGAAACTTTATCACAACTGCGCGACGAGGACAAGATTTCTTTCCAAAAAGTCATGCCAGTAGTATTATGAATTTCAGATGAGTTAGCGTAAACAGACTGTTACAGTGTAGCCATTAAAACCAAGTTATTTAAAATTTCCATCATCTTCCCGGTGCATTCAGATAATACAGCAGGATCTAGCTGCTTGTTCAGCTTTTCTTCACTTCTATTGCAGTTTAGAAGTGTCAAATTGAGTAAAATGTTGTGAATTTTCTGCATTGTGGTCCATTAAAACTTGCCAATTAGAATTAATGATGCCTCACAAACTTCTCCAAAGCAGTACATACAGTTATTGCTTTTTTACCAATCAGACCCCAGTGCCTCCTGGAAACAGCAAAGGACACTGCCAGTCCTCAGAGGGGTGAGCCCAGCCTGAACAGCTCTGCAGCACCCTCAGCTCTGCATCCACCCCTGCTTCTCCTCTCTCCTGCTCACCCTTGATGGCCTCCCTCTCCTTGCAAGAGCAGGCACATCAGTGCTTTCTTTCCCCTCCTCACCTGTTCTGGCTCCCAGATGGAGCTGCAGCAACGCCCTGCTCCTCATCTGCTGCTCAGTTCCAGCCTGGGGGTACTGAACGCCCAGTGGCCCAGTACTTGAGAGGGGCACTGGGACACTCCAGGGTGATGTACCTGGCTCCTGGACATCAGACACAGGAGCAGGCCCTTGCCACAATCCTTTGGAAAGGGACAAAGCCTCTCTTAGTGATTCCGCTTCGACCCAAATGTGCCTTTGTCCTTGTAGGTGCTTGGAAGCTCCCAGTTGCTGCTGGGAACCGTGACCTTCTGTCACTGGTTCAGATGCTCTGACAGCTGAAAGGAGATGGGATGCAGCTAAGTAATGTATCCAGCTGTGGAAAAACATCCTTCTCTTTGATAGAATAGGATTGTCTCTCTTTGTGGGGTGGGCTTTGTGCCACCTGAGGAGGTGTTGGACCTGGATCCTGGCCCTGATTCGGACCTGGGTGCCCAGTCTGCATGGCCAGGCAGCTCTGCTCCCATGGCCATCACTTCAGCTGGGTGCAGAGGAGCAAGGCAGCCTTGGAGGGTCTCCCAGCATTGTTTATTTTCTGCTTGTGTGTGTCCCCTTGAGTGCTCTATGTGCCTCATGTCCTCACCTCCCGGTGGCTGGGATAGTGAGGCACAGCACCTTAACATGCAAGGCAGTGACACTCCCTGAGGGTTCAGGTGCCGTGTGGACCCTCCTGGTCCCTCCTGGTGTGTGACACCTGAGCTCCGCAGCCCCAGCTGTCCCCCCCTGCCTGGAGAAACGAGGTTGCCTTTCTCCAGGAGAAGCATGAGCTGCCCACAGTAACCCAAACACACTTCCCACTGTTGGCCTTTGGCAAAGCCGTGACGGCACACTGTCCAGTGCCCAGCTCACCATGGCCCTGCTTTCCCCCACTGTCCCTCACTGTCCTCTGCCCCCATTCATGGCAGCTACGTGTAGGGCAGATAAGGGCTGTGCAAGGCAGGACACACCATGGGGTTTCACAGCAGTTTTTAACACTGGCTCCTTCCCCTGCTCGGGGTGCAGCCCAGAGGCAATCCTCAATCCTGCCCATGGAGGTGCCCAAGCAGCACCCCTGAGCCAGGAGGTGGCAGCAGCCCCTCACCATGTCGTCAGGGCTGAGACCCCTGCAAAGAAGCATTCCTGCTGCTCTGGTCCTTTCTCAGGCAGCAAGGAGGGTACAGTAGTACCTCCTCTGCAGTACTGGAGGAGGTTGGGTGGGATGAGGACCAGGGGACATGGCAAGTCTCAACATAGTCCCTCTCTGAGAGGGCACAGCTGGGTTGTGGTTTAAACATCTCTCTGCTGGGCCCCACCAGGCATTGTGGTTTGAGGCAGAAGTGTGTGGAAGTCGGAAAGAACAAACTGTTCAGCCACCAGCCCTTCCAGCTTCTGCTTTCGAAGTTATCTAACAGCCCAAACAAACAGAAGAAGTGCTTGCTCAGTCACAGCTGGCTGGCCCAGCCTGGCAGTGCCAGGCAGGCACAGCCCATCCATTCCTACAGCCAAACAAGCCCTGCTGGGTGACTGCTCTCTGAGGGGTGGGCAAGGGCTCTGCTCCCCACCGCAGCTGTGCATCTGCTTCCGGCACTGTCACAAATGCCACCTGGCACAGGGAACCTTCCTGGGCAGCCCTCTCCAGCGATGGACAGATGGCATATGGGAGGGATTCCCTTGCACCCTGCTGAGTCCCAGTGACTGTGCTGATGCCGTGTGTTGGGATGCAAAGGGCAGGGGAGAAGGACTCTACAGAGATGCTGCAGTCAGCTTGTGCGAAGGAAGAGAGTGCTGCCCGACCACCCCTGAGTGTTCAGTGCAACCCACAGCTCTGGACATGGGCATAGGTTGCAGGAACCTGCAGGCTAGGGGGGATCCACAGGGTTCAGCTGTGCGTAGTGACAGGGACAAGCCTCTGTGTCCCCAGACATGCTGTGGGACCAAGAAACTGCTGGCTCTAGGGATGCAGAGAGTCACTGCAAAAGGTACTGAGAGCACGAAGACATTCTCGGAGCTGGGCAGCAGTGGTGGGCCTGGAGCAGGGTCCCACAGGTTAACCTTCCGTCACTGGCGTGTGTCAGAAAAGGGAAACTATGGGCTGCAACCAGCTCTGCAAAACACAGCTCTGCTGTGGTGTCCTGTCACAAGGGCCGAATTCACACGCTGGGGGTGCAGGTGGGAGGGGGAAGTGGGAAAGGGGTGGGGAGCCCTATTACGTAGAGTGAGTCCTCAGCCTTCCTTCCTGTGGCTGTGGGTATATAAACAGTTGAGCTATAATTATCTGGGGCTGGTGCACAGTGAGCCTGAGCTCCCAGCTGCCGTGGGCACGGCTGTGGGGCTCACAGCCCTCCAAGGGCCAGCACCTCCAGAGCAGGCAGGAGGGAAGGCATGGCCTCCAGCTTGCTGCCTCTGCAACAAGAGTGACAAGGCCATGGAGACGCCCAAGAGTACACAGAGGCCGTGCAGAAGGATATGACCCCATGGATGGTTCTCCATGGGGCAGGAGGGTCCAACAGTTTGCATCAGGCTGGTCCAGGACTGATCCTCACCACTGTGTTTCCCATCAAAAATTGCCACCATTCGTGAAAGGCCAGTGAAGGGAGAAGGAATCCGCCTCCACAGTCCTTTTGGTTTGCATTTGGATCAGTCTAGTGAAGCCTGCTCCACTTCTTAGGGCAGTCCCTTGCTCCTGATGCTCCTGATGCTCCTGGCAGGTGCCTGCTAGGGAAACGGGGGATACAACGATGATATCTTCTCCTCTCCAGCAAGGCAAAGACTGTTCCTCCCCAGACCTCAGGTGCAACATCAAGAGGTCCCTCAGGCAGCTTGTGTGACAGCAGGAACTCACATTTGGCTGGTTAAAAAGAGCCTGGCAAGGGGAATGAGAGGAAGATCCCAGGGAGACAGGGTGCACCCTGCACCCTGGTCTGCTCGAGTGCCACAAATAAACTTCTGATTCAGGATGCAAAGCTCTGCCTGCTGCTGTCTGCACACATCCCAGCTCCTCCAGGAGCATTGTAGTTCTCTCTCCACTGCAGCAGGGGGATCCAGGATGCTCCATGATTCAATGGACAGAATGGTTACCTGGGAGTTTTACTGGACCTTTGACCTTTGTAAAACATGGGCCAGAGGCACTCCAGGATGCATTCTGAAGGCACTAGATGTCCATGAAGACACCCAGCATCTCTGGGTACAGGCAGATCATAGAGTCATAGAATTGTTCGGTTGGAAAAGACCTTTGGGACTACTGAGTCCAACTGTACCTGTCCACTACTAAACCACATGCCTGAGCACCTCATCTCCCCATCTCCAGGGATGTGGACTCCACCACTGACCTGGGCAGCCATTCCCTTGACCACACTAGCACATGTACCCTCTCTTCTACGACTCCCAGCAGTCACAGCCTGGTTTGGTTTTGCCCTGCCAGCCCAGGAAAATCCTTCTCTTCTCCAGGTAGACCAAACTTGTGGCAGCATAGCCATAGCTGCTGTGCCTCCACAGCATGTGGGGCGTTGTGGGATGGGATACCTCAAAACCAGACCTCATCCACACAATAACCTATAATTAGACTTGACGATCTTAAAGGTCTTTTCCAACCTAGATGACTCTGTGTTTCTATTCACCAAGGGTGGGAGGAGAGGAGAAGCAGCAAAGGGTCAGGGCAAGTCTGGGAACTCTTTGCAGGGTTTGGGAAGGGTGTGAGAGTATTTTAGCTGGTTCTTGATGTTGAGGAAGTACTAGCACGATGGTAAGACAGGGTAGAGAGGGAAGGAGCAGAATGAGTTTGGAGATTGTCCTCTGGAGCAGACAGAGGTGCCTTGTCCAGGGTGGGTAGTGGACACATCCCAGCTTCCTGCACTGACACATTGGACCAGGCACCACCAAGATTACTGAAGCTTAGGCTGGGATTTCTGAAGCTGACAAGAAACAGTGAGTTGGGAATGAGGAACTAAGTCATGGCACGGAGACGCCTGGTCGTTGCAAAAGGCTCAGCCAAGGGCTGGTTTTAAGATGTGGGAAGCGCTTGGGGTTAGTTCGTTATTTCCAGCTCCTCCAGGCTCCCTGCTCTCAGCTGAGCACAGTGTTTGCTTTCACTTTCCTGCCTGGTCTCCAAGACACACAAACGCTGGGAACTTTCCACATGGAAAACAATAAAAATAAAAGACGTGCATGAGAAAACAATGTTCAGATTTGGAAATAAAGAAAGAATCCATCATTTCTTACGAAAAAAACAATCCATGCTTGGCAGGGAACTGGGTAGGGAATGGAAAAAGCCACCTGAAAAAGCTAAATTGATCACAAACCAGGTCATGGTGGCCCTGCTGGGATGGCTAGCTTGGAGCAAGGGGTCACCCCATGAAGCGCAAAGGTTGGCTGCTGACCCTAGGGGAGATATTTGGGGTATTTTCGGGCACTTTAAAGCAGGCTGTTAGCTCTTGAAGAGCTCAGTGTCAGTGAGTGCAAGGCTGGAGACTGCAGATAAGGAGGTGTTGGGCAGTGGCTAGTCACATGGAAGCAAGCTGTGTGAGGCATGGGCACAGCTCCTCATGTGGGTACAAGACTATGCTTGATGCTGTAGGCTGTGGGGGTTTGAGCTGTCTTTGACCACCCTCAAGTCAGATCCTCTGCCCTCTGACTTCAGACTCCCAATCTCCAGTGCTGCCTTCAACCCATTTGCATCTCAGGGGGGTTATTCAGCCCAAGCCAAGTGCTGCTGCACAGGAGCTCCTTGCTGTCTTCCAGGAGCTCAGGAGCGTGGGCAGCTTTCAGCTACTCCTCTCCCTGGGCCACTTCCCACCCTACAATCATAGAATGGTTTGAATTGGAAGGTACCTCAAAGCCCATCCAGTCCCACCCCTGCCATGGGCAGGGACACCTCCCACTGGATCAGGGGCTCCAAGCCCCATCCAACCTGCCCTTGAACCCCTCCAGGGATGGGGCAGCCACCACTGCTCTGGGCAACCTGGGCCAGGGCCTCCCCACCCTCACAGCAAAACATTTCTCCCTAAGATCTCATCTCAATCTCCTTTCTTGTGGCTCAAAACTGTTCCCTTCATCCTCTCCCTGCCCTCCCTGATCAGGAGCCCCTCCCCAGTTTTCCTGGATCCATTTTCAGTACTGGAAGCTGCTCCAAGATCTCCCCACAGCCTTCTCTTCTCCAAGCTGAACAACCCCAACTCTCTCAGCCTGCACACTATCTGAGAATGGCCTTCAGCCAGAGGTCCTGAGTTAATATCAGAGATATTAAATGGTGATTGCAGGGACACACTTGATGACTCCCGCAGCTTGGCAGAGACCCCCTAACCCTTGCAACAGAGAAAGAGACGAACCATCATGTGCAGGCTCCAACCTGGGTGGATGCAGGCACAGGCATGGTCCCTGCAGCAGGGTCAGAGCTAGGATCTCCTACCCAAGTGCAGTGGTCTAGGGCAGTGCAAGCTCCTGCTGAGCAGTTTGGGCAGCGAGCCAGGGCCTACAGCCCTGCCTCACTTGCCCTGTTCCTCCTCTCCTGCAGGGAAGGGCAAACCCCGGATTAGCTGTTCCTAGCACATTCCAGGTATTTACCACGTTGGGACTCCCACTTGGAAGACCTTTGCTGATGAAAGACACAGACCTGGAACTGACGAAAGGCTTGGTGGAAGTTGCCAGCAGAGCAAGTTCCCTGTGTGCTTGCATCAGGCTCCAAGGTTTTATCAGGGCGAGAGACACAGCTACCACCCCAGGTCCTGCAGATTTCTTGTTTCTGCCATGGACCTCCTATCCCAAAAACAGACCAGGGAGCTACCACTGCTGTCCAGTGCTGCTGGGGAGACCAGTAGCGAACAGTGTGCCCAGGTGGCCAAGAAGGCCAATAGCATCCTGGTTTGTATCAGAAATGTTGTGACCAGCAGGTCCAGGGAGGTTCTTCTCCCTCTGTACTCAGCAATGGTGAGGCCACTCATTGAATCCTGTGTTCAGTTGTGGGCCCCTCAGCACAAGAAGGATGTTGAGGCTCTGGAGCAAGTCCAGAGAAAAGCAACAAAGATGGTGAAGGGACTGGAGAACAGGCCTTATGAGGAGCGTCTGAGAGAGCAGGGGGTGTTTAGCCTGGAGAAGAGGAGGCTGAGAGGAGACCTCATTGCTCTCTACAACTACCTGAAAGGAGGTTGTGGAGAGGAGGGAGCTGGGCTCTTCTCCCAAGTGACAGGGTTCAGGACAAGAGGGAATGGCCTCAAGCTCCACCAGGGGAGATTTAGGCTAGAGATTAGGAGGAAATTTTTCACGGAAAGGGTTATTGGACATTGGAATAGGCTGCCCAGGGAGGTGGTTGATTCCCCTTCCCTGGAGGTGTTTAAGGGACGGGTGGATGAGGTGCTGAGGGACATGGTTTAGTGTTTGATAGGAATGGTTGGACTCGATGATCCGATGGGTCTCTTCTAACCTGGTGATTCCATGATTCTACGAACCAGGGAATATGGCTACATCTGCATGGGTACCCTAGGAGCAAGTTATCTGCTTTGGTCCTCTTCCCACTCTACAGCCAGAGTACAGATGGGGTTTGGATCCGGTCTGATGCAAGAACTGTTGCTGGGAGTGTAAGGGTTATATGCTGAAGTGGGCATGGGAGCTGGTGGTGTTCTAAGGGGCCCATGCTGCAGGTAGAGGCAAACACCCTGCAGCACCAGGTCCACACGGCCTGTAAGATGCTTGCCCACCCAGGCTGGCCAAGGACTTTTCATCCATGGGTGCAAGCAGAGGGTGAAAAACTCCCACTTGCAGTGGTGTAATCCTGAAATCACCCCTGAAGACGCTTGCCCAGACTCCATGTTCCAAGATGATTCATGGTTTGAGGGATAAAATCACTTTAACTTTGGAACACGCCATGCCCACAGGGTGCTTTTTCTCAAGCACCTCTGGCAGCAAGCATTCTCTGTCAACAAACCCTGTGGTTATAAAACACCCCTGATTGAGCAGCAGGGCCTGCTGGGGGTTTGCCAAGCGGCCGGGAGCACATCAGGAGTGCAGGTGGTTGTGCTGGGCATTCCACACGCCTGCACCCTTATGGCATTGCTGTGCACTCCTACCAGTGTGCTGCCAGCAGGACATGTTGGCCTCAGCCACATAGAGATCTCCTCGGAGATCAAGAGAGAAAAAGGAGAAACAATAAGAACTGTGGACACTGGGTAAATTATTTTACAGCAGCTTAGACCATGCAAGGAGTCTGGAAGTATTATCAGGCACCAGGCTGAGCAGCAATGCTGCTCCTGAATCAGGACCATGCATAGTGAAGTGCTCAGCGTGATCAGGAGCTGCAATGAAACATTTGTCCTCTCCCTCGTCCTGCAGAGAGGGCACATTCCCACAGTGGAGGTGATGTCCTGTTAGTGTGGGCAGTGCTGGCGGTGGAGAACAGCCCTGGGACTGGGGCTGAGTGGAAACTCATGGGTGGTCATGGCAGAGGAGATCTCAGAGAGTGTTTTACTCTCATCGTGTGACTTTCCTGGACTTGGCTTGAAGGTAGCTTGTCAACAACCTGGTAAGAAGAGCTTCCCTAGTAAGACACTGTCTCCTGAAGAGCTTACCAGTCTTGCTGTGGCAGGAACTGCCCATGTCAATCATGACTCTTGCAGAGGGGCTGAGCGTGAGGGTCATACCCAGCCTACCTGGGGATGAACTGCAGTTCCATGCCTTTCCTTCACTCAGTGGTTATTTTCTCCAAGCACAAATACATCTGGACTGGCTCATGGACTCTGTTTTCTTCTTTGGGCAGAGAGTTTTGCCAACAAAGCAAAGCTTCTTCCTTATCCCTCCCCTTTCTAATTGTTTCCGTACGGATCTAATTTCAGCACGTCCTGGAGCAGGGTTGGGTTCCCTGCTTACATAAAGTTGAAAACAAGGGGTGAGGCACTGCTTGTTGGCAGGAGATCGTGTCCACCTTGCAATGCCCTCAGAGCATACATCAACTTCCAGGTCTGGCTTTTCCAGGTTCCTGAGACCTGTGATTGTTCTTCAGGGAATGAAAGAGAAGAGAATGCTCCTGTTGGCACAGCAGGACCCCAGCAGGGTGAGAAAGCCTTTGCCAGCCTCTGGCTCAGGCTGCGTCCCAAGCTGGCTGAATGCGGGCACCATGCTGCTGACAATTTTACCCCCTTTCCTTGGGCTCTGGGTCACTTCCCTTGGGCTAAAGGAATTGTGATTGTTTCGCCCAGAGAAGGGGAGACTGTGGGAAGACCTCATTACTCTCTGCAGCTCCCAGAAAGGAGGCTTGAGTGAAGTGGGTGCTGGGCTCTTCTCCCCAGTAACAAGAGACAGGATGAGAGGAAATGGCCTCTAGTTGCACCAGAGGAGGTTTAGATTGGATATTAGGAAAAATTTCTTTCCTAAGAGTGCTGAAGCCCTGACAGAGGCTGCCCAAGGAAGTGGTGGAGTCTTCATCCTTGGAGGGTTCAAAAACTGTGTGGCTGTGGCACTGGGGACAATGGTTTATTAGACATGGTGGGGTTGGGCTGATGGTTGGACTGGATGAGCTGAGAAGTTTTTTCCAACCTTAATGATTCTTTGATTCTCCTGGGGCAGCCCCTGGCTTAGAGGTCTCTGGTGCCACAAATGCCCACATCCTTTCTGCTCAGGTCAGGTACTGCTGTGGATTAGTGGAGTGAAGGCCAGTTACGGGGCTGCTAAAGGGTAGCATTTGGGTCCACTTTCCAGTGAGGTTCCTGCAGTGCCTCTCTCTGTGCACTGCAATTGTGAGGGATGATTGGAGGACACACCATCATGCTACGATGGCCTGGCCAAGCCAATGATCAGGTCAGGGCAATTCCAAGCACAAACCCAGGCTGGGCAGGGGATGAATTTGGAGCAGCCCTAAGGAGAAAGACTTGAGGTGCTGGGGGATGCAAAGCTCAACTTGAGCTGGCGATGTGCACTCACAACCCAGAAAACAGCCTGTGTCCCGGGCTGCATCGAAAACAGTGTGACCAGCAGGGAAAGGGAGGGGATTCTGCCCCTCTGCTCTGCTCTGGTGAGACCAACCTAGAACCTTATGTACACTTTTGGAGTCCTCACCACAGGAAGGACATGGAGCTGTTTTAGAGAGTCCAGAAGAGACCACGGAGATGATCTGAGGGCTGCATAGGCAGTATCTGCCCTAGAGTTGGGACAATCTATGTCCAGGGCAAGAGGGCAGCCCTAGGAAATGCACCAGGATTGTGCCTGAATACAGTGCCCTCAAATCCTAACAAGCACCTCTGGCTAGAGGCTGCCACTGAGATGTTCCAACTAAATCCAGTTGTGTCCTGGACAGGTATACAGAGGATGATGGGTGAATTGTCACCCTCTCTCTCTGGCTCAGAGACCTTCATGGTGACCTACCAGCCTGGATGGGGCTGGTGCTGTGTACCTCAGGTCAAACAGAGATGGTTCAAGCCCAGTTCAGTGCATTGCAGGCTGAGGGTTGGAGTTCGCAGTTTTCTCCAGAGGATGCAGTGCTGGCTCTTTCCCAGGCTGGTCTGGCAGTGTCAGGAGGGAATGGTGGTCCCCACTAGTTGTGGCAATGCCATGGTGTCACCATCCCGTTGGAAGGAGTCCACTGAGACTCATAGTGATGGAGATGTCTAGAAAGCTGCCAGGAGGAGAGGGACCTGGGGGTGTTGGTCGACAGCCAACTGACCATGAGCCAGCAGTGTGCCCGAGTGGCCAAGAAGGCCAACGGCATCCTGGCTTGGATCAGAAATGGTGTGACCAGCAGGGCCAGGGAGGTTCTTCTCCCTCTGTACTCAGCACTGGTGAGGCCACTCCTTGAATCCTGTGTTCAGTTGTGGGCCCCTCAGCACAAGAAGGATGTTGAGGCTCTGGAGCGAGTCCACAGAAGAGCAACGAGGCTGGTGAGGGGTCTGGAGAGCAGGTCTTTTGAGGAACGGCTGAGAGAGCTGGGAGTGTTTATCCTGGAGAAGAGGAGGCTGAGGGGAGACCTCATTACTCTCTATAACTACCTGAAAGGAGGTTGTAGAGAGGAGGGAGCTGGGCTCTTCTCCCAAGTGACAGGGGACAGGACAAGAGGGAATGGCCTCAAGCTCCACCAGGGGAGATTTAGGCTGGAGATTAGGAGGAAGTTTTTCACGGAAAGGGTGATTGGGCATTGGACTAGGCTGCCCAGGGAGGTGGTTGATTCACCTTCCCTGTGGAGGTGTTTAAGGCACAGGTAGATGAGGTCCTGACAGACATGCTTTAGTGTTTGATAGGAATGGTTGGACTCGATGATCCGATGGGTCTCTTCCAACCTGGTTGTTCTACGATTCTATGATTCTATGATTCTATGATGCTCTGCTAGCTCAGTACTGGCAGGCAGTGCCGGTATCCTTGGGGACAGCCAAACCTGGGTGGGGAGCCCAGCTACCCAATCCCTCAACCTCCTCTCTTGGGTTGCAACTCCTGCACTGCTGTTTGCTCAGGAGTCACCCTGCGTGGGCGCCCAGAGAGGCTGGGCCCCAGCATTGCGTGCAGACAGCCCTGGCTCAGCTGAGCAGAGAGGCAGTGCTGCACATGGCCCCAGGCGTGCACTGTACTGTTTGCAAACAGGAGCTTTGCTGACACACACACTGCTGCTTCCTCCCACTGCGCTGGCCAGGCCTGAGGAGGAGTGAGGCAAAGCTCTGCCACAGAGAGACGCAGGGAAAGGCTGGCTCTGGGAGCTGGCATGGCAGGCACCACTTTCTGGGTTCACTGGTGTCTGGCAAGGCTGTTGTACGAGCATTCCTGCTCCTTGCACACCCAGCCCAGGCTCAGAGGGGAGATCTTGCCTTTCACTAGGTTTTGAGGCAGCAGTATTCAATTGTGTTTGCTTGAGTTTATAGAATCACTAGGTTGGAAAAGACCTTTGAGATCATCAAGTTGAACCATCCCTGTCCACTGCTGAACCATCCCTGATCACCTTGTTTCCCCAGATTTGAAACACCTCCAGGGATAGGGATTCAACCATCTCCAGGGATTGGGACTCAACCACATCCCTGGGCAGTTGTTCCATGCCCAAGAACCCTTTTGGTGAAGAAACTTTTCCTAATGTCCAAACTGACCCTCTCCTGGCTCAGTTTCAGGCCATTCCCTCTTGTCCTATCACCTCTTACTTGGAAAAGACACCAACACCCACCTCTACACAACCTCCTTGCAGGCGGTTGTAAACAGTGATGAGGTCTCCCCTCAGCCTCCTCTTCTCCAGGCTAAGCAACCCCAGTTCCCTCAGCCACTCCTCATAAGACTTGTTCTCCAGCCTCTTCACCAGCTTCATTGCTCTTCTCCGGATGCACTTCAGCCCCTCAGTGTCTTCCTTGCAATGAGGGACCCAAAACTGAACCCAGGATCCAAATTGACAGAAGCACTCTGATCTTCACAGAAATCCTGTTTGCAGCAAGAGGGATCACTGCCCTGCTTAGAGGCTGGAGGTCTGAGGCTCAGTCAGGATGGGCTCCTCCACAGAGGGTCTGGAGGTGTCTGCTGCTGTGCATGGCTCCCTGACACCCCTATATGACACCTTTCTCTGTGAACTCAGCACACGCCTCGCCCTTGGCAGATGGATTGGGTTTTGAGGAAACATCAGTCCTCCTCTTGCTCTGCAGGGGGTTTGGAGAGGAGATAACCCAGAGCAAGAGCCTGAAAGGGACAGGAGTTGATCTTGGGTTCAGCCAGGCCTGCAAAAATCCTGTGAGACAGAAGTCAGGGGCTGCTAATGGAGACCTGGCAATTGCCACAGCAGTTTCCAGTTCTCTTCAGGGAAGGCCATGGATTTTCTTCCCACAGCAGTTTCCAGTTCTCTTCAGGGAAGGCCATGGATTTTCTTCCCACTGCTACTTAGGGTCAGCCTTTGGAAATTTTTCTTCTGTCTGCTCTAGCATTTAACTCCTGTTGGATGTCTGTAGCTCGTAACGGCTGACTGGAGCACTGTGTCCAGCTCTGGAGTCCTGAACACAGGAAGGATGTGCACTCGAGGCAGCCAAGAAACCACTGTGTCCTGGGCTGCATCCTATAAAGTGGAACCAGCAGGCAAGGGAAGGGATTCTGCCCCTCTGCTCTGCTCTGGTGAGACCAAACCTGGAGCCCTGTGTCCAGTTCTGGAGTCCTCAGCTCAGGAAGGACATGGAGCTATTGGAGTGAGTCCAGAGGAGGGCATGGAGATAGTCATCTGAGGGCTGGAGAACCTCCTGTATGAAGACAGGCTGAGAGAGTTGGGGTTGTTCAGCCTAGAGAAGAGAAGGCTGTGGGAAGACATTAGAGCAGCTTCCAGTCCTGAAAGGGGCTCCAGGAAAGTTCCAGGAGAGGACAGATCCACCCCAGAGCCTGCATGGGTCTACGTGGTGCCACTGTCCCTAAGGCAGCATCTCATGAGTGCCAGAGCGCCCCAGGTCTCCCCATTCTCTTTGACCCTTCAGCAGACACCACTGCTGCCAGACCAGGCGGGAGTCTATTTGTCACAGGACCACAGTGGCAAATCTGCCTGGAGAAACACCGTCGCACCAACCCTCCTGCACTGTAAGTCTAGATCTATGGTGTAATCAAGCCATCATCTCCTGCTCATTGATTGCCTTTTGCCCAGCTTGCCCAGCTCCAATCACAACTGGCAGTGGAGGGGCAATGTCTGGTGGGTGGCACTGTGAAGAAGGTTTTCTCCCAGCAGAATTCAAGGCCCAAGTGGTGCTCAGAGCCCAGGGGTCCGCACATCAGGGAGCTGAACAAGCCTGAACCTGCTTGCCAGGGTGGTGCCAGCAACCAGCGTGATTCAGTGGGTGCTTCCCTGCTCTCACACAGCGCTCGGAGGCGCCAGCCTGGCTGTGGAGTGGTGAGGCCCTTCCAGCGTGTAGCTCTTGTAGCCATGAGGCGTGAGTCACAACAACAGGGAGATGTGGTGGAGCAGAGCTTTTGGGATGGAACGGGGATCTGGAGATATGGCAGAGCAGCTGGCTCCCGACACCTCTGCCTCCTGGGTGTTGTCCAGACTCGCTCCCAGTGAGCACTGGTCCTCCATGCACACCTTTCCTGGGGTGGGTCTGGGGTGACCTGGCTGCAGAGGTGCCCAGCCCCAGACAGTGCTTGGGGACCCATGGTCATTGCAGAGCTGGAGATACTCAGTGACTCACAAAGACCTTTCTGTCTGTAGAGGACTCGCACTGCCATTGTCCCCCGTCCTACTTTCAGTGCCGGCTGCACACACTGCTCATTTTTCTAGGCCAGTGAAGACGGCCTTTGTGTGCCAACAAAAGTGGTTCTCTCCCCACGCAGGGTCTTTTTCTTGTTCCTGGACTACACTTCTTTGTTTGCACTGGTTTTGACCGGAGTGTGAAGTATATTCTCACGTGCATCCATTCTCCTACCACAACTGCTGGTTCTGGCACTGCCAGGTGAGGAGAGATGCTCTCTGATAGTCTGGCTCTGCCCAGCAGCGACTCTGCCTGCATTTCTGCAGCAGCGGTGGCACAGTGCACACTGGCTGTGCTGCACATCTGTGCAGTGATGCTCTGGGCAGCTCACATGTGCCCTGAGGACAGTGGCAAGGTGGGAAGGGCAGGGACATGGTTTAGTGTTTGATAGGAATGGTTGGACTCGATGATCCGATGGGTCTCTTCCAACCTGGTTGTTCTATGATTCTATGACAGGGCAATGCAAACTTTGCCTCCACCACTTGAACTGCTGGGGCACAGAGGAGGTGTCACAACTCAGCTGCCTGACACCCTAGGTCTGTAGGGACGAGGAACGCTCCATCAATCTAGATGTGAGATAGAACAGGGGATATGGGTGTCTTGGACCCCAGGCTGCCTGGAGACCACCTACAGGGCTTTCCCGGTGGGTCCAGGGAGCATCAGCCTGGGTGTATTTAAAGTCAGGTCCGACCGCCCCAAGGAAAGATTTGTCCTGAATCAGGAGGTGTAGAATTGTCTGCTAACTCAGCAGCATCTCTGAGGCTGGGATTATCCCCAGTATCTCAGTGAGATGCGTGGAAAAGTAAGAAAACAGTCCCAGACGCAATCAGAGATGGTGGCAAAGGACGGCAGGGGCGTAAGGCAAAAACAGAAAGGCAGGTTTGGGAGGAAGCCAAGATACCGATTTTTTTTCTAGCAGCTGGCTGAGGTCTATAAGTAAGGAAATCCACTCTTTCGTAGAATCATGGAATGGTTGGTGAAAGGGCTGGAGAACAAGTCTTATGAGGAGCGACTGAGAGAGCTGGGGTTGTCTAGCCTGGAGAAGAGGAGGCTGAGGGGAGACCTCACTGCTCTCTACAACTACCTGAAAGGAGGTTGTGGAGAGGAGGGAGCTGGGCTCTTCTCCCAAGTGACAGGGGACAGGACGAGAGGGAATGGCCTCAAGCTCCACCAGGGGAGGTTCAGGCTCAATGTAAGAAAGATGTTCTTCACTGAAAGGGTCATTAGGGTCTGCCCAGGGAGGTGGTTGATTCACCTTCCATACCCTGGAGGTGTTTAAGGTGCAGGTGGATGAGGTACTGAGGGGCATAGTTTAGAGATTGGTGGGAATGGTTGGACTTGATGATCCGGTGGGTCTTTTTCAACTTGGTGATTCTATGATTCTATGGTTTGGGTCAGAAGGCATCTCAAAGCTGATCCAGTTCCACCCCCATGCCATGGCCAGGGACACCTCCCACTGGATCAGGGGGCTCCAAGCCTCATAGCCCAGTTCATTCTTGCTGGGTCAAGGGGCCAGGATCCAAGGACTCCTCTGGAGTATGATAGCCAGCTCCATTCCATGCTGTCTTTCTTGGGAGCGAAACCCTGCAAGGCTGGAGGCAGAGTGGAACCTGCAGCATGCGTGAGACTGGCTCTGGGGAGGCTGCACCCATGCTTGTGTCTGCATGCACACGCATGCTGCCTGGAGCCAGGTCGCAGGGGATCCATGCGCTCATGAGAGAGAGCACATACACACGTGTGTGCACAAGAACCCTGTGTGCCTGGCTGGATCCCACAGGGCCTGAACACTAGCATGAGAGTGAGTGTGGGCATTCGTGCAGGCACCCTCTGTGCACACAGCTTAGCCCTAGCCCAGTCAGCAGTGACTGCTGCAAGACTGTTTTCTCTCCTATTATTCCTTGACCTCTGGGATTTTTTTTTCCTCCTGAAACCCCAGTATTTAATGAATTCACACCCCGGGAACATCGCTTTGTCTCATTAGATAAAATAATTTCCTGTGTGGGATGGCAGCATGCAAGGAGCTGTGAGTGTGCAGTCACTTCGTTGTCAGGCTGTGCTGCCTCGCTCTGTGCTTCCTATTGCTGTGGTGATGTGGTGTGACATTTAGGCTGCATTTCAAAATTCCCAGCTGACTGAGACGCACACTGAGAGCCAGGAACACCAGCAAGCTGTGCAGAGCCTAGCATCTCCCATCTTTCTTTGGCTGGGCACAAGGAACACCATGCTACAGGGCACGGTGACTTTGTTGTGGCCAGTGCTGGAGCACTGAGCCCCAGACACAGCATCCCTGCCTGCCTTCAACCCTGGGCGGAGAAGGAAGAAGACACGTTGCAGGGAAGGACCTGCGTGCCTGCCCAGGCTTGGATGATTGCATCAAAGACGAGAAAAGGTCCTTTCCCAACATTACCCACGTACTGTTGTTTTTCAATATAGCCTTCAGGACAGGAATCCTCTCTGCGGCATACGTGTGCCTAGGCACATGCCTGCAGTGCAGCTTGCTCCCTGCTCCAGGATCCTCTCACATCCCCAGGCCACAGCAGCACCTTGGTCATAGAATCATAGAATCACAGAACAACCAGGTTGGAAGGGACCCATCGGATCTTCTAGTCCAACCATTCCTATCAAATGGTCATCCTTGCCGGTCATCTCAAGCACTTGAATGTGTCCATTTGCAGCTCCACAGCCTGTACATCACCATGGGCCCCTCTCTGGGGTCCCCTGACAACCCACAGCCCCCATTTTCTCTCCTCCTGCTGATTCCTGGGGTTTAATCTTAATTTCAGCAGTCAAAAGCAACCACCTTCCCTCCTTTTCCAGATCCCAGCTGTTTTTCCTCTTGTTTTCAGCCAGCCACTATCCTGGAGCTAAAAATAACAAGGAATTTACAGCCCTCGACCTTGAACTCAGCGAAGCTCAGCGCTCCAGCTTTACGCTATGTCAGCAAATAACTTGTCGGTTCTTCCAGGGTTTTCCTTGCATCTCTGCAAGTCCTTCTCCTGGGGACACAGCATCAAGAAGATGGATGGGCTGGCTTCAGTTGCAAGAGATATTGTGAGGTGATCGCATAAGAGGGGTGAGACGTGCCATGCAACAGGAGCAGGTCATGCAGGATCCAGGAGTTCCAGTCCCCAGGATGTCATGGGATTTTGTCCTTTCAAATCATGCATTCTCACCCTCTCACCTGCGACATTTCCTTTGCAGACATTTTTAGCGTATACTTAGAAAAGTTTCCAAGTTTTCCCCACCATAATTGGGAATACAGGAAACTCATTATTTGGGTGTCATTGTCTTTAAAAGGAAAACTGAGGTTGTAACGTCAACGTTGTACTCCTACAGCCAAAGCCTTCTGGCAAGTCACCTTACCCCACCAAGATCTATCAGGTTTGCAGTACTTGTTGCTATTTCAGCAACATAACAGATATTTCAGCAACATAACATCATTGCAGATGACACAAAGCTGTGTGGAAGTGTCAATCTGCTGGAGGGTAGGCAGGCTCTGCAAAGGGACCTGAACAGGCTGGACCACTGGGCAGAGTCCAGTGGCATGAGTTTTAACACGGCCAAGTGCCGGGTCCTGCACTTGGGGCACAACAACCCTATGCAGAGCTACAGACTGGGAGAAGCCTGGCTGGAAAACTGCCAGGAGGAGAGGGACCTGGGGGTGTTGGTTGACAGTGACTGACCATGAGGCAGCAGTGTGCCCAGGTGGCCAAGAAGGCCAATGGCATCCTGGCTTGTATCAGAAATGGTGTGACCAGCAGGTTCAGGGAGGTGATTCTCCCTCTGGACTCAGCACTGGTGAGACCGCTCCTTGAATCCTGTGTTCAGTTGTGGGCCCCTCAGCACAGGAAGGATGTTGAGGCTCTGGAGCGAGTCCAGAGAAGAGCCACAAAGCTGGTGAAGGGGCTGGAGAACAGGCCCTTTGAGGAGCAGCTGAGAGAGCTGGGGGTATTTATCCTGGAGAAGAGGAGGTTGAAAGGAGACCTCATTGCTCTCTCCAACTACCTGAAAGGAGGTTGTGGAGAAGAGAGAGCTGACCTCTTCTCCCAAGTGACAGGGGACAGGACAAGAGGGAAAGACCTCAAGCTCCGCCAGGGGAGATTTAGGCTGGAGATTAGGAGGAAGTTTTTCATGGAAAGGGTCATTGGGCATTGGAACAGGCTGCCCAGGGAGGTGGTTGATTCACCTTCCCTGGAGGTGTTTAAGGGACGGGTAGATGAGGTGCTGAGGGACATGGTTTAGTGTTTGATAGGAATGGTTGGACTCGATGATCTGATGGGTCTCTTCCAACCTGGTGATTCTATGATTCTATGATTCTACAACGAAGCTCCACATCCATCCACTCTCAAAAGGAGTTTGAAGCCTGCTTCCCCTTGTTATAAGGAGGATCAAAACTTCACAGATCACTTAGGTTCTGCCTGGATCTGTACTGAACAAGGTGACACCTAACCTTGCCATAGCTCTGGCAACTGTGGAGGCTGCTCAGCTGCTGCTGTCACTCCCCCAGCCAAGCTGTTCCAGCGCTCCAGGACAACTGCAGTCGCCAAATCATAGAATCATAGAATCATCAGGTTGGAAAAGACCTTTGAGATCATCAGGTCCCACCATACCTGTCCACTACTAAACCAGATCCCTAAGCACTTCATCTGCCCATCTTTTAAACACCTCCAGGCATGAGGACGCAACCACCTCCCTGGGCAGCCTCTGCCAGTGCCTGAGAACCCTTTCAGTGGAGAATTTTTTCCTAATGTCTAATCTAAACTTCCCCTGGTGCAGTTTGAGACCATCCCCTATTCTCCTACCACCTATCACTTGGGAGAAGAGACCAAAACCCATCTCTTTGCAGCCTTTTAGGTAGTTCTAGAGCGTAATAAGGTCTCCGCTCAACCTCCTCTTCTCCAGGCTAAACAACTCTAGATCTGTCAATTGCTTCTCAAAAGACTTGTTTTCCAGCCTGTTCACCAGTTTCACTGCCTTTCTCTGGACATGCTCCAGGACCTCTATGTCCTTCTTATAGTGATGTGCCCAAAATTGAACATGTTATTTAAGGTGTGGCCTCACCAGTGAATATTACAGGGGGAGAATCACCTCTCTGGTCCTGCTGGCCACACTGTTTCTGATACAAGCCCTTCGCTTTCTCTTCTCCTCTGTGTCCCCATCTGTCCAAACCACCAGTTGGAGCCAGCAGAAATCAGGTGGTTAAGGGTGAATTTAAAGAAAAGCTGCACTTCTCCCAAGTGACAGGGGACAGGACAAGAGGGAATGGCCTCAAGCTCCACCAGGGGAGATTTAGGCTAGAGATTAGGAGGAAGTTTTTCACGGAAAGGGTCATTGGGTATCGGAATAGGTTGCCCACGGAGGTGGTTGATTCACCTTCCCTGGAGGTGTTTAAGGCACAGGTGGTTGAGGTCCTGAGGGACATGGTTTAGTGTTTGATAGGAATGGTTGGACTCGATGACATGATGGGTCTCTTCTGACCTGGTTGTTCTATGATTCTATGATTCTCGGAAGTCACTTGAGTGAGTAGGAGCCTCTGTCTCACAGAAAACTAGAGAAATCGTATATTGAAAACACAGCCCTTCAGTGTCTTTTTTTGTGGGGCAGGCCTGCTCTGACATGGGGTGTGATGGTGACAGGGATGTCCCCCAGCTCTGCCAGCCACCCTGCAGCCTGTGTGGGTCACAGATACACCCACTGATGCACCAGCATGGTGTGCAGCATCTTTACACCTCACTCTGCCTTTTTTCTTCCTGAGAGAGCACTTGGGCAATGCAACCACCTCTGGGAGGGGGTGGAAAGAAGCAACCCTGGATTGTACCCGTGTGAAAGTGGTCTCCGAGCAAGCATGGAGCATGCAGCAGCATTGCTGCTGGGATGAGTACAGCCTTCAGGGAGCAGACAGTCTCTCACTAAGGATGGGGGCAAAAGTGCCAGGGGACAGGACAAGAGGGAATGGCCTCAACCTCCACCAGGGGAGATTTAGGCTGGAGATTAGGAGGAGGTTTTTCACAGAAAGGGTCATTGGGCATTGGAATAGGCTGCCCAGGGAGGTGGTTGATTCACCTTCCCTGGAGGTGTTTAAGGCACAGGTGGTTGAGGTACTGAGGGGCATGGTTTAGTGTTTGATAGGAATAGTTGGACTCGATGATCCTGGGGGTCTCTTCCAACCTGGTGATTCTATGATTCTATGATTCTATCAGGCTGAATAGGAGCATCTCACTCTTCTCCTGGCTGCTTTTGAAGAACATGACATTAAACTATGGGTATGCTCATCTATCTAGATGGATATGATGTTGTGTGACCCAGCATTCCCCTTTCCATGGTAACACTGGTCCTGCTAAGGGGTGCAGCCCAGGATCCAGTCCCCATTGTGGGACAGGGCTGGTTCCCACACCTGTGTTCCCAGTGACCTGAGGTTTTCTCTGACCCATATTAGCAGGCAGACCACTTAATTGTTTTCTTGCGGGATGAGTTTGGAGATCATCCGTCAGCCAGAGGGGGAACACACGGACATTATTGTGGGTTGATGGCACACAACTCTTGCTACAGAAGTGAGGGCAAGAGACCCCCTGACCACTCGGTGCCAGGTTGGGCTGACAGTCTGCCCCTCTCTGCCTTGGTTGTGCTTCCCACCTTCCCGAGGGGAACAAAACCATGGCTTGGCTGTTGTAGAATCATAGAATGATTTTGGTTGGAAGGGACCTCAAAGCCCATCCAGTTCCAATCCCCTGCTTTGTACAGGGACACCTCCCACTGGATCAGGGGCTCCAAGCCCCATCCAACCTGCCCTTGAACCCCTCCAGGGATGGGGCAGCCACCCCTGCTCTGGGCAACCTGGGCCAGGGCCTCCTCACCCTCACACCAAAACATTTCTCCCTAAGATCTCATCTCAATCTCCTTTCTTGCAGCTCAAAACCATTCCCCTCATCCTCTCCCTGCCCTCCCTGATCAGGAGCCCCTCCCCAGCTTTCCTGGATCCATTTTCAGCACTGGAAGCTGCTCTAAGGTCTCCCCACAGCTTTCTCTTCTCCAGGCTCATCAACCCCAACTCTCTCAGCCTGTCCTCATATGGGAGGAGCTCCAGCCCTCAGCTCATGTTTGTGGTCTCCTCTGGCCTGTTGCTCAATGGCTGTTTCTTGGGTATTGTTTTTGTACCCAGAGCAGGGGCAGTGAGGCTCAGCTCACAGCAAGAGAGCCTCCAGGGAGTGGGAATGATTCATCAGCCGTATTAAGCAGATTTATGAGGGTATTTCTCGGATGAAGGTTGAGTGTATCTGTCATACCATCCTGGCCTGGGCTGCATCACAGCACTGCTGCCAGCAGAGAGCCTTCCAAACCCCAGCCCTTCCGTGAAAACTACTTCTGTGGGCAATAAAACTGAGATAAACACAGTAGCACCGGCTTTGGAGCGGGTCTGTGCATAAGGCAACCCGTGTGAGTATCCTGGGGCCAGGTCTGTTATCTGCAATCATTTGTGGTGCCCTGGGCAGAGGAGGAGGTGGCAAGGACTCACCCAAGGTTTGAAGGTTTGTAGCTGCAGTTGGCAATATTTCTGCAACTTATTTCTCCACCACCATCACCTCTTAGTCATGAGGGTTAAACTCAAGTGGCCCCAAGACTGAAAAGCTGAGATTTGGCCATTTCCAAACACCTTCTCTGGAAAACATTGGTCATCCACCTGGATGAAACTTCAGCATCCTCCGAGCTGCATCCCACCGCACTCCTGGGTCCCCCAAGGGCAGCAGGGTGGCACTGCCTGGAGAGGACAAGTCCATGAGCTGTTCTGTTAATCCTGGGACATTTGTGCCTTTAAAACTACCAAAGAGGTTACAACCTTCCAAGAAATGTGCCTCTGGGAAGCTGCCCAGTGGGAAAGAGGACAGATGCAGAACATCACAGCAGTGAGGGAACATCGAAAACAAGCTAGGAATAAAAAATGACTATATATATAAACACACTGGGCAGAAAAGGCAGTGTTTCAGCCTGTGTTCTTCATTTGTTGTTGTTTTTAATCTTTGATTTGGAAACTTCCTGCTATTTATAGCCCTCCCTGTTTTCCGCAGCTGTTACTGGTGTTGATCCCTTCCAGATGCTGGTTTCTTGCAATCCTGCAGCCTGTGCTGGCAGTGCTGGGGCTGGGGTGGGGGCTGTTCTGGGAGGAATGGGCTGGGACTCCTGGAAGAGCTCCCACATTGCTGCGTCCCTCCAGCCCTAGTAGGGGATGGAGCCCCCCACAAACCTCCTGACACTGAGGGAGCCGGGATAATTTTTCAGTGTTGAAAAATTGGGCTATTTTGTAGCACTCTTGAGGCACAAAATGCCAGCAATTTGTCCTCACTGGGGTCTGGGGACTGCCAGCTCCTCGGGGAGGGACAAGGGATGCCTGGGGAGACCCTACTTGGATTGGGAAGCAGCAATATTTCTTGCTACGAAAGGTGGCAAAGGTAAAACAGCTCTCAAAAAGAGAGTTGATGGAGGCTGGAAGCTCCCCAAGGAGTCATTCAGGTGGCAGCCACCTGGTAGAGCTGATCCCTGCTCAGGGAGGGAGAGAGCACAGATGTGGGGCTGAGAGATGCCCACCAGTTCTGCCCCATAGCTGCTGGTCCTTTGCCTGAGTGCTGCCAGAAATGGGGCACTGGGGCTGTCTGGGATTCTGTGCCTGCCTGCTGACCAACCGGCTAGGGGGAGCTGGGACACCCCTGGGGTGGGGAACCCTCCAGCCCCATGGCAGAGCACAAGCATCCCAGCTGCACCTGGCTTTTGCCCACTGGCAGCATCTCTGCTCTCCATCCCCAGTCTGCACCACAGCCACCTTGCAGGCAGGTGCACAGGCAGGAAAAGGTGCTCACTGGAGGGAACTCCAGCCATCTGTCCATCCTTCTGGGTGAGGGGAAGGACTGGAGGTGACGTGGGGTCTGCAGGAAGTCTGCTTGCCTCACCATCTGCCTGGCAGTAGCAAACTAGCTCACCTCTCACAGGGCATTGGGCTCTTGTGTAAGCTGGGATACCGAGATTTGCAAAGAAGCTGAACATGGGAGGGGGTAGCAGGAGCCTGGGAGGCAGTGAGTGAGGGATGTGTATCCACAGCAAAAGGGACCACGCAGCATCCCCGAAAGAATGGAGTAATCCCCTTCCATACAGCAACTACCCTGAATCCCTGCATCACAGCCCCCTTCCCTGTATCCTCATCTGCCCTAAAGCTGCATTCTGGACAATGAAAGCTTTTGCTGCTGTTCATCTGAGAACTGCTTGACTCTGCTGGCCCCAAAGGGAGCAGAGATTTGGCCAAGTGGCTGTAGACTGGCTTTACTGTCAGAGTGCAGCAGCATATTGGAGTGAGTTGCATCTGCAGAGCCCAGGATCTCGGTGGGTTTTGTGTCCTCAGACCGCTCTGAGGATGGAGACACTTCAGCAGGAGCCCAGCTTGGCACAAAACCTGGCTCTCTGAACTGACCCCACTGAGCCACTCTTCTTACAGGCAGCTGACACTGCCCAGGGACCAAATCATAGAATCATAGAATCGTAGAACAACCAAGTTGGAAGAGACCCACCGGATCATCGAGTCCAACCATTCTTATCAAACACTAAACCAAGTCCCTCAGCACCTCGTCCACCCACACCTTAAACACCTCCAGGGAAGGTGAATCAATCCCCTCCCTGGGCAACCTATTCCAATGCCCAATGACCCTTTCCATGAAAAACTTCCTCCTGATGTTCAGCCTAAATCTCCCCTGGTGGAGCTTGAGGCCATTCCCTCTTGTCCTGTCCCCTGTCCCTTGGGAGAAGAGCCCAGCTCCCTCCTCTTCACAACCTCCTTTCAGGTAGTTGTAGAGAGTAATGAGGTCTCCTCTCAGCCTCCTCTTCTCTAGGCTAAACCACCACAGCTCTCTCAGACGCTCCTCATAGGGCCGCACAGTGATGAGTGCTGCTTCCTGGACAGCTTGGCACGGATGGTCCTTCCCCCATGAAGGTAAATGTGCAGCATTAAAGTATCTCCCTGTCCAACCTGTACTGCAAACAGAGGCCAGGCATGCTGAACTTTGCGCTGGAGATGCTTTCCATCCGCTTTCCTGCCCCTGAAAGGCCACATAAGGGCTGGGTGGAGGGGACTCAATACTGTTCCCACCTCTTTCAACTAGGCTGCACACACCACCCCAGCCCCCAACAGCACAGACACGAGCTCAGACCCTCACTGGATGATGTGGTCATCCCAAAGGGTCTTGCACCATGGCTCTAGCACCCATCAGGTGATTGGAACCTGTCGGTGCCACACAGAACTGCTGAGCCAAGCCCTGAGTCCATGCTGAGGCACAGTAGAACTGTCTGGCACATGACGTCTTCCACCTTCCCTGGAAAAAAGCTGGCGTAATGCTGCAGCCGCACAGTGACGGGTGCTGCTTGTCACACCACAGCCTCACTGCCAGACGCTGTTGCCCAAGCTTTGCCTCATCTCACTGGTGTCCGAGCTCACTTCCCTTAGCTCCCTGCTTTGCAGCTGCCTGCCTGGAAACTCTATGACCTGGGGACTAGCAGGGCACAGGCTGGGTCCCTACATGTGGTGGTGTGAACAGGGACTTGGGGATGATGATGATGCAGGTGAACGGATGATGAAGGAAACCACCCCACATATGCTCCTAAGCAGCCTGTGGGGCACTGCTCCAAAGGGACCCCAGCATCCCTGCAGAATGTGAACGTCTCCTTGGCTGCTCTTTGTGCAGGCAGCCCCTGTCACGTCTCTGCTCTGCATCATGCCCTGTTAACGTCTCTCCCCACCTCAAAAGGTTAAATGAGTTGTAGGGTTCCCATGGAAAAAATGTGTCTGGGCTTCCCTGCCCGCACGGGGAGGTTTCGTGTGACTCAGTGGCTGTAACCAGGGTAGCAGCACACAAACAGGCAGCGCTGAGCGTGCCTGGGGCAAGGGGATCCCAGCTGGACCAGGGCCAGCAGGGGAGGGGCCATGGGGGCCCAAGGGAGGTGGTGGTGGTTCCTTGCCCCTTTGCTGGGGATAAGGATAGACTGGAAATACCCAGCCTTGGGCTCTGCTCAGTGATGGGGTGATATCTCCAGTGCCTTCTCTGGAAAACACCTCCTGAAAAGCATAAAACCACAGCCCCTACCTCCTCCCAGAGCCCTCTGTGCATAAGCAGAGGAGCTGGGATAAAGTCCTTAGCAAGTTCCCACACTGGGAACTGTGTGGAGAGGTGTCCTGGGGAACCCCTCTGTGACTGCCCCTGGAGTCTGGGGCACGGAAGATGCCAGAGAACCAAAAGAAAAGAGAGCAGTCAAAGTTTTAGTATCCAGGTGACAATTGTTTATAGGGAGGAGTGACAGTTCTGTCACGTAGGATGTGTCTCTGCACCACAGAGCATCCCTTGCCCCTCAGTGTAACTGCAATGCTTGGCTGTGCTGCGGCTCTGCCTTTGCTCTGGGCTACAGGAAAAAGTTGTTTGTTCCATTTTGTGCATAAATTTGAGGTGAAAACAAGAGTAGAGTGGGACAGTTAAGTGCCACCAGGCAGAACTGGCAGTGCACATGGTATGTGGCCCTTCTCAGCTTACCCTGCTCTGTGCAGCTCTGGAGCAGCTGCAGAAGGGCAGAAACCACTGTGGGTGGCTTCGGGCAGGATTTGTGCACACAGACTGTTAGAATGAATCAAGCACTTTTTTTTTGGTCCCAAACCCCATGCAGGCTGCAAGAATAAGATGTCAGACTCCTTGGTGGCCAGGGCTGCAGAGCTGGGGCAAAGACTCTGGTTGACCATGTCTGAGCCCATCCCTGTACTTTCTGCCCCAACAGTAGCCTGAAAACATCCAAGGGGAGCTGGTACTGCCCTGGCTGACAGCACCCACTTGCCTTGTCTTTCTTCTGAGCTGTATCACATCGTAACCCATCCTGAAATGGTGATGGGCTGAGAGGCAGGGACCGTGGTGCCCTGCTGGATGAAGGTGCCGAGCTGTATCGGTGAGACAGGGACATGGAGCATTACGTTTGTTGGAGGAGGACATATGCTGGGGATGGGTGGCTCAGAGGGGGTCTGTGTGCCCTGATGAGCAGAGGGGCCAGGAGTTCTTGGCTGGGAAGACTGGGGGACACACACCCCCTCCAGAGTGTCCCTCGCATCGGGCTCTGTGGCAGAGAGGGGCACATCGAGACTGCCCAGCTGGTGAGCCCAGCCCAGTACTGGACATGGGGGAGGTGGGAAAAGGAGTCCTCGGTGGCATGGAGCAGTAGAGCAAGAACTGCAAAAAGACACTTTCCTGTAATCTGAGTTTAATAGTGG
This sequence comes from Coccyzus lansbergi, assembly GCA_033558105.1. Taxonomy (NCBI): domain Eukaryota; kingdom Metazoa; phylum Chordata; class Aves; order Cuculiformes; family Coccyzidae; genus Coccyzus; species Coccyzus lansbergi. The sequence continues at coordinate 24,551 of JAUMJK010001325.1, read as the reverse complement.
GGGATTGGCATTCACTGGGGGATGGCATGACTGTGTCAGGATTGCTGATCCCTGAGAGGCAGAGGGCAGTTGGCTTTATCTATGCCCAGCTTACAACATTCCTGCTCCCTTGGTTTGGGAAACCCTGACAGTCTCCAGCTCAGCATCTTCACTGGGATTACCCTGAGGGCACCGGGAAGCATTTCACTTGGGGAGAGAATGCTTTGTGGGCATGAGCCAGCAGTGTGCCCAGGTGGCCAAGAGGGCCAATGGCATCTTGGCTTGGATCAGAAATGGTGTGACCAGCAGGGTCAGGAAGGTTCTTCTCCCTCTGTACTCAGCACTGGTGAGGCCGCTCCTTGAATCCTGTGTTCAGTTGTGGGCCCCTCAGCACAAGAAGGATGTTGAGGCTCTGGAGCGAGTCCAGAGAAGAGTCACGAAGCTGGTGAAGGGGCTGGAGAACAGGCCCTATGAGGAGCAGCTGAGAGAGTTGGGGGTGTTTAGCCTAGAGAAGAGGAGGCTGAGAGGAGACCTCATTGCTCTCTACAACTACCTGAAAGGATGTTGTGTAGAGGAGGGAGCTGGGCTCTTCTCCCAAGTGACAGGGGACAGGACAAGAGGGAATGGCCTCAAGCTCCTCCAGGGGAGATTTAGGCTAGAGATTAGGAGGAGGTTTTTCACCCAGAGGGTCATTGGGCATTGGAATAGGCTGCCCAGGGAGGGGGTTGATTCACCTTCCCTGGAGGTGTTTAAGGGACAGGTAGATGAGGTGCTGAGGGACATGGGTTAGTGTTTGATAGGAATGGTTGGACTAGATGATCTGATGGGTCTCTTCCAACCTGGTTGTTCTATGATTCTATGATTCTATGAGGGGAGTAGTCTAGTTGGACATACCTGGGATGGAAATGGAAGGCAGGTGAGGGAGTCTGGGCAGAGGTGGCTCTGCCTTAGCTGCCATCACTCACATAGTGGTGACACTAGTGGGTGATTTATGGGAGTGCTGAAGATAGGACAGGGCTCGAGCTGAGCATGACCCAGCATCCCTGATAATTTAGGAAAGCGAGAGATGCCGAGGCTTGGTGAGAGGGTGACCAAAGAAGTCACGTCCTCATCCTGGCCAGGGGCCAGGGAGGCTGGGGCCGGAGAGAACCCTGAGTCACTGCTGGGAGAGGCTGGAGTCGTGCTTGCCAGCTGATGGCTGCTGACATCAAGATCACCCCATTCTGCAGGAGGAAGCAGAAGGCACAAATTTGTCACCACAGCAACAGCAGTTTTCCTAGACAGACCCAGAGAAAACATGCTCCCACGGGAATTACTTTTTTTTGGGCTGGTCCTTACCTCAGCCACTGCTACCGTTGCCCACACTCCTACGTCTTCTCCAGGGCACCGAGTGGGCTGAGCAAGTGTCAGCAGGTTATTTTAGGGCTTTTTGGGCTATTTTGGACAGTGGCTGTGAGACACTGTAGGCAGGCAGGATGAGCTAGACTTTGGTTCCTGCTCTCAGAGTGATGCTGGGGTGGAGCATGGTGGGAGGGAAGACCTGGGGTGGCCACGGGAAGTAGCCTGATGAAAACCGGGGAGATACCATGGTCAGGCAGGCTGGGAAGATGCCCATGGCTGTGCAGCATGACAAGGAGCAGGCAGGGAGCACTGGATCTGCTTCCCTTATCTCCCACGAACTGCATCCAGCACCCATCCTGCTGATAGGAAGTGTGGTGCTGTGGAGAAAGCCCCAGCGAGGCAGTTTTAGGGTCATTTTGCAGACATCCACTCCCACAGCCTTAGTATCACAAGGGAATATACCTGAACACAGCTTCAGTGCCTGTCCCGACAGCGGTGGCACTTGTGCTGTGGCCAGCATGCCACCCCGTGCCTCAGTTTCCCCACTAATCCTGACCCCAACCATGCACTGTGTAAGGATGAGAGTGCCGAACACCGAGGTGAGGCAGAGGTTGCTGAGAGGGTTTATTCTCAGCCTCCTTTGCTCCAGTGGGCTTGCAGTGGCACTAGTGCCACATCTGCCCCCAAGTCCTGGGGCTGAGCAAGCTGAGTGAGGAGCAACGTGACTCCCAGGAGCCCTTTAATCTCAGCAGATGGCATTTCCCACCCAAGGACAGGAGCTGCCTTCTCCCCCAGTCTGTAAGCTCTAGCATCCACCACCTGAGACACCTACAAAGCTCCTTGACAAATACTCCCCAGTGCTACTGGTGTTTGGCTGCAGCCCCCAAGCTCTGCTGTGCAGCTGTGTGGCACCACAGCCGCAGGCCCTGGCTCGCTGCTCACCGCAGATGCCATTTGCTGTTACTCAACTGCCTCCACCCAAGTGCTTCCCTGGGGTGCTGGGACATGGGTGGCTGCTGTGCTCAGCCATGTTCTTCCTCTACTCAGCTCACTCAGGAAATGTGCTGTTTTCACTTTCAGTCTGCTAGAAAAGCTGTAGTTTCCCTGCTCGTCTCCAGCCAGGGAGGAAAACCACAGCCTCTGTCCCACTGACAAGGATCACAGAATGCTTTTGGTTGGAAGGGACCTTTTACATGTCATCCAGTCCAATCTTCCTGCAGGAGCAGAGATGTCTTTAACCAGGTGAGGTTGCTCGGAGCCCAATCCAACCTGACCTTGACTGTTTCCAGGGATGAGGCCTCCACCACCTGCCCTGGGCAGCCAGGATGGGTATTTCATCATCCTCACAGGAAAATATTTCTTCCATACATCCAGTCTAAATCTCCCCTTCCTTGGTTTAAATCCAGTGCTCCTTCTCCTGCCACAACAGGCCCTGTTAAAAAGTCTGTCCCATTCTTTCCTACATGCCCATTTCAGTACTGGAAGCTGCTCTAAGGTCTTCTCTTCTCCAGGCTGAGCAACCCCAACTCTCTCAGCCTGTTCCTCATACAGGAGGTGCTCCAGCCCTTGGATCTTCTTCTCAGGGCCATCTGGATGAAAGCAGTCAGTTGGAGAAGAGCAGAGCCATCCACCTTTCCTCCCTCCACAAACGGGGCAGTTGCAGAGGCTGTGAGCACCACCAGTTGTCAAGGGTGAGGCAAGAGAGCCTGTTCCTCAGCTCTGGGGATTTTTGCATTGTGTTTGCTGTGCTGCAGTTCTGGGTTGGCCAAGAAGCAGCTTGGTTTCCAAGAAACCCCAATGGCATGAGCTCTGCCAGCCAGGCAAGTCGAAGGATTGAGCGCTAGCTGCTAACTGGGAGAGCTGGTGGTGGGATGGGACATAGCTGTGCTGTGGGCACAACTGGCAAAGGGTGAGCGACTGCAGAGCATCAAAATTAATTAAGGAGAAAAGAAGCAGACCCTGCTAGGAGTGGGTAAAGCAACTTGAAATTACCTGCTTTAGAACAGCACACTTGCCTCCCATGCTCAGCAGGGGTCCTAGGATCTCCCTCTCCAAAAGGAGAAGCAGCTCCTCACCACCCCAGGCATGGGCATGGGAATGGATGGCGTGGTGGTCATCCAATAGCTGTGACATTGCCAGCCCTGCTTGCGCACGTTCCTCCTGCTCCTGCCCCGGCTGTGTAAACAGTCCCGGGAACGAAGATCTGAGTCATCCTCCGGCTTCATTTGCTGGCTCAAAAACACCAAACATGGTAATGGGCCAAGCAGCAGCTCCTTCGGCAAGGCTAGGCTAGAGCTCAGCACGGGTCCAGATGTGGAAGGGGTTGCAGCAAGGGTGAGGTGTCAGCGCAGAGCTGGGGTTTTGCAGGACCCCACACTGAAAGGATGCAGCAGCATTCCTGGGGGCACATCCAGGCAACGTCCTGCACAGCTTCCTCAAGGCACCCCTGAACCTCACTGCTGTGATGTCTCTAGAGATGGACACAGCCCAGGATGGCCTGATCCTGCCCGCGCTGCTGCACATGCACAGCCCTGGGCATGCATCCCCAGCTCTCTCAGCCTGTCCTCATCTGGACCTCCTCCCACCTGGGGACAGCCTGAGAGAGTTGGGGTTGTTCCGCCTGGAGAAGAGAAGGCTCTGAAGAGGCCTTATGGTGGCCTTCCAGGTCCTGAAGGGAGCTAAGCTGGGGAGGGAATTCTACAAAGAATATGTAGTGGTAGGAGGAGGCAGAATGGCTAAAAATTGGAGAGGGGAAGATTTAGACTGGACATAAGGAGGAAATCCTTCATGATGAGGGTGGGGAGGCCCTGGCCCAGGTTGCCCGAGGAAGTCGTGGCTGCCCCATCCCCAGAGGTGTTCAAGTCCAGGCTGGATGTGGCCTTGGGTAGCCTGATTCTAGAGGGTAGTTGGGATCAGATGATCTTTAAGGTCCTTTCACCTCAAACCATTCTATGATTCTATCAGACACTTTAAGTATTATCTATGTGACAAACACCTGAAGGGATCATCTTTAAAAAAAAAAAAAAAAAAAAAAAAGTCCTGTTCTGCACTCCTTTCTTCATCACCAGCACAACACTGCTGGAGGCTGAAGCTTGTTTGGGACTCCAAGGCACCTTGTTCCAGAGATCCAGAGTTTAGAGAGTCAGAGCAAGGTAGACAGAAGTCCAGAGTGGGATCTAGCTGGTTAGCTCCAATTTCTAAAAATACAGGGCACGGCACATCTCAGCTTTCAGCCCAGAGTTCATAGAATCACTGAGGTTGGAAGACTTCTCAACTCATCCAGTCCTACTGTCAGTCACAGTGCCTGCTAATCTATGTCCCTAAGGGCCACAGCTACACAGTTTTTGAATCCCTTCAGGGTTTGAGACTCCACCAATTCCCTGGGCAGCCTCTGCCAGGGCTTCCCCACTATGTCAGTAAAGACATTTTCCCTGCTATTCAATCTAAACCTTCCCTGGTGCAACTTGAGGCCATTTCCTCTTGTCTCATCACCTGCCACTTGACAAAGAGACACCCACCTCTTTAAAACCTCCTTTCCAGGAGCTGCAGAGAGTGATAAGGTTTCCCCTCAGCCTCCTTTTCTCCAGGCTAACCAGCCCCAGGTTCCTCAGCCGCTCCCACAACTCCTATTCTCCAGACCCTTCCCCACCTCCGTTCCTTTCTCTTGATGCACTCCAGAAACTGAACTCAGGAGTTGAACTGTGGCCTCCCCAGCATTGAGTCCAGGGCTCTACTTCACCAAGAATCACAAACTTACTCATTTCATGATCTTCCCCTCCCAGCTTTCCTTTGTGCTAGTCAAGCATTATCTGTGCAATCTTTTAGACCTGAAAACTGGGGGATTCCCAAAAGAAACAAAGTTGGCAGAAGCACGGTGCCTTTTTTCCAGATTTATGGCTTCAGTTAAAAATAATCAGCGCTGATGCAAAAATTAAGCTTGAAACAGGAAGAAAATGTTCTGGGTTTGATGTTTCAGAAAGCTGATCCCTCTGGGAACTAGTTTGGGCAGAAAAGTACCTTCGGTTTCTTCCTCAGTCCTCTCAAGGAACCAGTCCATGTGCATTCCCACTTCTAAATGGTCTCTGTCCAAGACATCTGGATGGGATGAGTGAAACTCCAGGGTGCCTGAATGCTTTTGAGGACTGGCTTCTACCCCAGCGGTGAAAACCTGTCCCTGAAAGCTGCCCCGGAGAAGATCACCCCATGTTGCCCTACCAGCTCTCAGGGTGATGGAAGGTGGCACAAAGCGTGAAAGCTGGTGGGTAAAGTGAGGCTGCTCCAAAGCAGTTTGTAGGCTCATCGGAGGAGGAGGAGGAGGCTGAAGGCAATCCTGCAGGGCTAGTTGAGCCATGGCAGAGGATAATGCATCAGTGATGGGACTGATTCCAGTGATGGGGCCAATTCCAGTGGCGGGGTGCAGTGGGAGAGGCTGGAAGTGGAGGGACCAGGTCAGCCCTGGGGTTTGGTTTCTCTCCCCAACTTCCCCATGAGCTTTCCAGCTCCTTCAGTCCTGCTGACCTGTGGAGGTAGGAAAGGAATGGTATTTTTGGCCTAGCATCTGCGTGCAATGGGAGCAGGAGACAGAGACCAGACGTGCTGGACATATATAGAGCAGTGTGCCTGGCACCCGGCTGCCCCAGATGCCGCAGGGATGAGAACATTGCGTGGCTGGCCCGTGGCAGGAGGGAGATCAAGCAGTGAATTGTAGATTCATAGAACAACCAGGTTGGAAGAGACCCATCGGATCATCGAGTCCAACCATTCCTATCGAACACTAAACCATGTCCCTCAGCACCTCATCCACTCATGCCTTAAACACCTCCAGGGAAGGTGAATCAACCACCTCCCTGGGCAGACTATTCTAATGACCCTTTCTGTGTAGAAACTTCCTCCTAATCTCCAGCCTAAATCTCCCCTGGTGGAGTTTGAGGCCATTCCCTCTGGTCCTGTCCCCTGTCCCTTGGGAGAAGAGCCCAGTTCCCTCCTCTCCGCAACCTCCTTTCAGGTAGTTGTAGAGAGTAATGAGGTCTCCTCTCAGCCTCCACTTCTCTAGGCTAAACACCCCCAGCTCTCTCAGACGCTCCTCATAGGGCCTGTTCTCCAGCACCTTTACCAGTTTCGTGAGGGGCCTCAAAGCAGCCACTGAGCCATGAAGCAATCCTGCCACTTTCCCTGTCCTTGCTCCTGGCCCCTCTTGGATACTGGAGTCTGAGCAGAATTGACCCCAGGTTGAGTGGTGAAAGGAGGAGAAGGGGACAGTTCTTCCAGCCCTGGGAAGAAATGGGTCACCTCAGCATTAGGAGCAGGGGTGTACCCAGGGATAGGCATGCTGGCTGCCAGATTCAGGTGCTGGTTAGGCACCCACGTGCTGCAGAAGAGTTTTCTCTTCTTGCTCACATCCCTGCCAGCCCCCGAAGATCTAACACAGCTCCAAGCCGGTGCCTGGATTAATTAGTATTACAGCTTTCCCATGGTGTGGTCGTGCTATTCTCAGCAGCCTCCAGCTGCCTAATCACATCCAGCACGTGTGCACAGCCAGCCCTGCTCACAGCCTGCCTTGCTCTGCCCCTCTGGCAGCACCCTCGGCTTCCCATCAAGAAAAGCTTTTGTACTATGGGAAGGGAAGCTGGCAGAGATGATTGGGGTGGACTGGGAGCTGCTGGGATTCAGGAGAAGGGAGGTGAGAATGTAGCTGGAGAGAACCTTTCCAACAGAACTTGTCTTTTGAGCGTAAGCACAGTTTGTGTAGGATGAGATGTCTCAGGGGAGCCTTGGTGCTGCTGGCGTTTTTCAAAGAATCATAGAATCATAGAACAACCACGTTGGAAGAGATCCATCGGATCATCGAGTTCAACCACTCCTATCAAACACTAAACCATGTCCCTCAGCACCTCATCCACACGTCCCTTAAACATCTCCAGGGAAGGTGAATCAACCACCTCTCTGGGCAGCCTGTTCCAATGCCCAATGACCCTTTCCATGAAAAACTCCCTCCTAATCTCTAGCCTAAATCTCCCCTGGAGGAGCTTGAGGCCATTCCCTCTTGTCCTGTCCCCTGTCACTTGGGAGAAGAGCCCAGCTCCCTCCTCTCTACAACCTCCTTTCAGGTAGTTGTAGAGAGCAATGAGGTCTCCTCTCAGCCTCCTCTTCTCCAGGATAAACACCCCCAGCTCTCTCAGCCATTCCTCATAAGGCCTGTTCTCCAGCCCCTTCACCAGCCTCATTGCTCTTCTCTGGACTTGCTCCAGAGCCTCAACATCCTTCTTGTGCTGAAGGGTCCAGAACTGAACACAGGATTCAAGGAGCGGCCTTTTGTATTGGGGGAACAGAGAAGTAATGTGTCTTTTGCTCAGGGATGATTCAATGGTTCAGTAGTGGACAGGTGCAGTTGGACTAAATGATCTCAAAAATCTTTTCCAACAAAATCATTCTAGTGCATGGTTTTAGCAGTTCTGACATGGTCTCAGCCTGGAACAAAGGCAGTGAGGGCAGAATACAGGCTCCCTGTGCTAGGTGTATGTGCTTTTCCGAAGCATGAAATTAGGGAAGAGTGAGCAGTTACACAAAGCTGGGGATTGTTTCCCCTTGCCTAGGGTGACTGGTAAGCTTTGGGGCAATATAGGCTCACAGGCACTGCCCTGCCACAGACAGGGACTTGATACCCCTGTCTCAGTCTCTGGTAGAGCTGGGAGCCCCAGCCAGGACCAGGAGGTGGAGGAGATGCAGGTGATACAGAGGGAGAGAGGTGTGCAGCTTCTCTGCTTCAGCTTCTGCTTCAGCTTTCTGCAGAGAGCAGAGCCCGTGCTTTACCAGCCAGGCTGGGTGCCAGCACTTATGAAGCTCAGCTCTCCACCGGCTTCAACTGGAGAGAAGTTGGCACTAAGCCGCTGTCTCACAGTAATCCCAGCCCCTCAGCAGCCCACAGATCAGACCTGCTTACCGCACAAACCCCTAATTCCCTCGTAATCCATCCATTAATGGCAACATTTGCTGAGGTGAGAGCTGGAAAACCAAGCAGTCCCTTCCCGTGATCCGGGCATCCTTCCTGTCAGAGGCAGACCTCTGGATGATGACACCCACCGTCGCCATCCTCCAAAGGATAACCTGCAGGCCCCTGGGGACAGAGTGAGCTCCTGGCAAGGCACTCAGGGGCAATGCAGGTAAGAGGCAGTTCCCCCCTTGGATCAGCAGGAGGACTTAGGAGCTGTCGGTCCATCTGCAGTCTGTCTGTCTGTCCTGTTCCATGTAGACACTGGGGAACCTGAAGGCAGTAAATCAAGGTTCCAAGTTATCTGTCAACCGGTGAGAGGGGCCAGGAGACAGGACAAGTGCGTGCACAGGGTAGGTTCCCCTTCCCACTGCATTTCCTGCCCTCAGGGCAGCAATTTCTACCTGAAATGATAATGGCAATAATGCCTGCAAATGATGCAACTGTAGCAAGCAGTAGCTGTTGTTACTGCTGTTGTTATTGTAATAACAATAAAAACAATAATTAGTCTGTCTGCCAGAGCCTGCAGGCAGCCAGCAGCTCAAGCATCCTGCAGCTCAGGCTCTTTCATAGAATCATAGAATCATAGAACAACCAGGTTGGAAGAGACCCATCGGATCATCGAGTCCAACCATTCCCACCAAACACTAACCCATGTCCCTCAGGACCTCATCTACCCGTCCCTTAAACACCTCCAGGGAAGGTGAATTTGCTCTTTGCTGCACCGCTGCCTGGATCCCAACCCCAGAGTCCCCCTGGACGATGTCAACACCACTCCAGGTCTGCACTGGACATGCAGTCCCGAAACACTGTCACAGGCAGCTGAGCTGCTCACACCCTGCTCCTTTGCAGCAGGATCTTCCTTGCATCTCTGGAGGTTTTAACCACCCTGAAGGCTGCCCAGGAGGCCAATGAGGCTTTGGTCCCTCTGAGCACAGAGCCATGCGTGTGCCTGGAGGCACATGTGGGCGCAGGGCAGCGTGTGTGTCCCCATGTAGGAGCGGTGTCACACGGTGACAGTGACACCAAGGCCAGCAGCAGCCCCCCTCAAAGGGGCTTTGTCTGCCGGCTGCCTGCTCCCTGCTGCCCCTGCACTGCCCCTGCGCCACAGGCTGGTATGGGGACCCAGCCACACACGCCTGTGCCGTCCCACTCAGAGTGGGATGCCCTCAGGTCTGTCACTCTGGAGTCACAGCCCCAGCAGTTTGCTGCACTGGTGCTTCGGAACATCCTGCGTTCAGCACAGGTCCCTGCCACCATCCCGTCCATCCATCTGTCCAGGCTGGTGGGCGGGCAGCTGCTGTGCCCTGGGACAAGAAGCTCAGCCCACCAGGCTGCTGCCCTTCGTGCCCCTGCCCCTCAGAGGCTTGCTCTACCACCTGCTGTGTTCCCACGCAGATGCTCACATCCCCAGCCTCTCTGAGGATTTGTCATACGATGGGGATGAGCTCTGGCAAGGGGAAGGGGGCGCTTGGAGCAGGAGGGTGCTTGTTTCCTCAGCAGAGCTGTGGCTGGCACTTCTCTGAGGCCCAGACTCATGGAGACTGTCTCTCCTCCCTGTCTTCCCTGCCACCCCCGAGTCAAATCCTCTCTTTGAGCCTGGCTGGGGACGGAGGGAACTGAGGCAAGAAGGGCTTTGATGTGCCACTTTGCTCGGCGCCACGGCTCCTGGGCACAGCAGGCTGGCACCGACAGGACCCGAGCTGGGCGGCAGTTTCAGAGGCCTCTCCGTCTTACAGCCCAGCACGACACTGCCTTGTTTTTTGCCTGGCAAAGCTGGGACAGTCCTCAGTGCTCGGCCCCTGCTGGGATATGTTCCCAATAAGGCTTGCGGAGAGCAGTGGGGCTGCTGGAGACACTGCCCCTGGGATCAGGGCCACATGTTATACAAGAGTGCAGGTGCTGCCCTGGCGACTGGGAGGGCGTCGGGGGGACAGGGAGAGCCCGGGGGTGGCCCAAGGGGCCGCACAACTACAAAGCCTCCGACTCCTGCATCACTGGAGCTGTCCAAGAAATTGGTTTAATTGGGAGCCTCCATGGAAGGAAATCTGTCCCCGATGGGAGCCGAGGTAGCCAGTGAGCAGCCGCTGTGTCCAGCTGTTTCCTCCTCGGCGCTGAGCACAGGGCAGGGGCAGCTGCTGCGGCCGCGTGAGTGCAGCCAGAGGTGCAGAGGCTGACCAGTGGCAGTGGTGTGGGGGCAACACCAGGATGGAGAAAGCAGGAGGGACCCAGCAGCACTCTGCTCTCCCAGGAGGAGCTCTCTGCAGCCAGGCCCAACCTGCCAGCATTGCAGCTCTGATCTTCCCGAAACCAAATGCAGCCCCTGTGCTCACACTCACTCATCCTGCACACAGGCTGCAGAGGTCTGACCCACCACCACTTGGCTCAGCTGACGCTGAGTTTAAGTGCACAGGGGAGCTAAAAAGGGATTCCTGATGTTTGGGCTTTGCTGCTGAAGGAATAAGTAGTTTGGAAAAGACCTCTGAGATCGTCCATACCTGTCGGCTACAAAACCCATATCCCTAAGCACTTCATCTGCCTGTCCTTTAAACACCTCCAGGAATGAGGACTCAACCACCTCCCTGGGCAGCTGTTCCAGTGCTTGAAAACCCTTTTGATGAAGAAATTTTTCCTGTTGTTCAATTTGAACCCCCTCTGGCACAACTTGAGACCATTCCCTCTTCCACTTGGGAAGAGACACTCGCTCCAGGACCTCAAGGTCTTTCTTGTAGTGAGGGACCCAAAACTGAACCCAGGATTTGAGGTGAGGCCTCACCAGTGCTGAGTGCAGGGGCACAATAATTTCCCTGCTCCCGCTGGCCACCCCATGGCTGACCCAAGCCAAGATGCTGCTGGCCTTCTTGGCCACCTGGGCCACTTCTGGCTCATGTTCAGTTGGTTGTCAATCAAATGTGCCAGTCCTTCCAAAATTACTTCACCCCAGCCCTGCAAACGGATGACCCCAGCCTGCAGTCACCCCAGCCAAGGAAAGCTGGACAGCTGGATCAGAGCCTGGACTCAGCCTTTGCCTTCACCCTCCCCCAGCCTCGAACTTTCTACAGTCCAAAGGTCTCCCCCCTGGCAAATGAGTAACAGGGTGCTGGCAAGGCAGCAGCTCCTTGCCTAGGGCCTGGTAGCTCCCAACCTCCTCCACTGTCTTCCTCTCCTGCCCTTAGGAGCATCTTCTGCCCCAGCCACAATGCTCCTGCCTGCGTTACCCCCTGCACAGGGAAGCGCTTGGGGGCTGCAGGGAGGGCCAGGGGCACACAGACCCTGTCCTGCCTGCATCGGCCAGGCTTGAGCATCCTTAGGGGCCTTCTCCCAAAAGAAGGAGAAGCTTGAGTGGGGGATCTGGAGCAGAAGACTTACGAGGAGCAGCTGAGGGAACTGGGGTTGTTTAGCCTGGAGAAAAGGCTAAGGTGAGACTTTCCAAGGAACAAGTGATAGGATGAGAGGAAATGACCTCAAGTTGTGCTTGCCCGGAGAGGTTTAGATTGGATATCAGGGAAAATTTCTTTACTGACAGTGTGTGGAATAGCCCTCGCAGAGGATGCCCGGGACAGTGGAGGAGTCTCCATCTCTGAGGGAGTTCAAAAACCATGTGGCTGTGGCACTTGGGGACAGGGTTTAGCAGGCACGGTGGGGTTGGGCTGATGGTTGGACTGGATGACCCGAGAGGTCTTTTCCAACCTTAACATTTCTGTGATTCGAAAGTGTAGGGCAGCAGCGGCTGCTCAGGTGGCAGATGCAGTGTCAGCAGGCAGTGACACTTGTGCTAGAGTTTGCTGCTTAAAAATGGGACCACACTGATGCTTCGCATTCCGGAGCACTGGGATGCCCTGGGTGGGTCAGGAGCTCCGCTTCACACCTCCAGAACCTCTCAGGCAGTTTAGCTGTTTGTCTCAAAGGTAACCAAGGACTATCTTTGACATAAATGTATCTTCTTCACTAGACATGATAGGATTGCCAAAATGATTGAGCAGAGAGTACAGGCAAGTCCAGGGGGAAATTTCTCTAGGGGTGGAAGGGAAAGGCTGGAAATGTCCTGCTCTTTGCACCACTGCAAGTACAAACAGAGCCCAAACACGTCCAGGAGAGTGGTGGCTTCTTGCAGACCATCTCCTGCCACCTCCTCTGGGCTTTGGGTGCCTCTGGCGCTCTCTGCAGCAAGAGGGGTTATCAGAGCCTTTTGCTCAATGACACCTTCTCCAAAACACTGGGGAGTAAAAATCGAAGACCAAAAACCACCATGAGGACTCAAGCTTGTGAACTCAGAGCCTGAGAGATCTCCTGCTTTAGCATCAACCCTTAACCCTGCCAAGCGGCAGCAACCAGCTTCGGGGAGAGCCCTGGCAGTGGCTGACAACTTTGTTTGCCACAAGGACGGACTGGAGGAGGGCTCAGACAAAACAAACACGCTGGAACGCTGTGCCACTTCGCCTGCCAGCTCCAGGGTTCTTTATCTCTGCCTGTGCAGCAGAGGCCAATGACCCCTCTGGCTACAGGGGAGGCAGCTCACTGCAGGTGCCTCTGAAGCCCCAACATCGTCCCCTCTGCAGGGTCTCCTCCGCCTTGCGGGGACCTGACCAGGCACAGGGGCTGCTGAGCTGCAATGGTGAGGAGGTGGCAGGTCACGGGGGCTCCCTCTACCCCCATGTTTGTAGGGCAGAGCTGAGGCAGTGGGGGTTTGTGCTATCCCCCACCTTAAGGTGCAAAAGAGGGGAGCACCAAATGCTCATTCCTTCTTTAGGCAGGGAACCCACTTTTCAAGTAGGAAGATTTCACAGAGGCTCCATGAGGTGGGGCAGGAAAGGGGAGTGGAATCCTGGTGGTCCTAGCCTAGCCTCTGGGCAGCAGAGACGGGTTTAGAAGAAGGTTTTCAAGGCAAAACTGGGTGGCTCCAGGGGTATTTTATCCTTCACAGGGTCCATCCCTACCAGGCAGAGCTCTGGCAATCTGACACATGTGAGCTTGTCAGCTGTTGCCCTGTGATGAGGGTTGATGATAGGAAAGGTAATTCACAGTGGATAAACAGCTGCCTCACCCTGTGGGTTTATTGGCACTAGCTCTGGGTCACCAAACAGGATTTGGGTCAGGGAGCTGCCCACCACACCAGGAGCCAGCCCCAGGTAAAGGCTGATCCACACGGCTCCCCCGAGCCCAGGGCCACTAGGAAAGCATCGAAAGTGGCCACGAGGTTGCCAGGACTGTGCTAGAGCCGTGGGCAAACATAGCATGCAGGGTGCGCTCTGTGCCCACATTCCTAGCCTTGCACCTGAGCAACTAGTGGGTGCCTTCCCTGCCACACCTGCCGCAGCAGAGTTGCACAGCTCCTCTGGGGTGTCCTGTCTGTCCCGCTGCAGCGGATCCCCCCTGGGTGACGAAGTGGAGGAGTGGCCTTGCATGCCACTGGCTGTGTCAGCAACGAGCAGCTGCAGTAGCCGGCTGGAGCTGGCACGCTGCCCTGGACAGGGTTGTTTGTGTTTGTTTGAGGACATTGTGCCTGATCCGTTCCTGTCCCAGTGGCTCTTGGGCAACCTCTCTCCTGGGTAATCATTGACGGGGTTGGAAGGCTGGAAGGACAGACCTTAAACACCAGCCAGAAAAACCTGAGTTCTGAACTCGGGAAATTTCCATGGCAGTGTTTGGGGCTGGTGTATACCTGGCACAGTCCCAGTGTCACCTGCATCAAGGCCACCAGTGAGGTCACTGCCCCTTCCCTGGGCATGCCCTATGGACACTTGGGCATGGAGGGACAGGATGGAGATATCAGCCTTCCACAAGGTGCAAATCAACTCATATCCCTTTGTTCTACCTCTGGGCTGCTTTCCAAGTGTTGCTGCTGGGGCTGGGCAGGGTGGGCAGGGGCTGGGCAGAGCCAGGCTGTGCTCGGGGATGGCAGGACAAGGAGAGTTGCTCGTGCTGGAGAGGCTCTGTGCCCCTTTGGAGATGGAGACAACCCCTCCGTGACTTGTGCCCTCTTGTAAGCCTCAGCAAAGTCCTCCGAGAGCCTGGACGTCTGATTTCCCACACTGATTTTCCTGAGGATTATGCTGTTTCTAATGATCAATTAAAGCAAATTGGCCAGGTCCTCCAGGCCCCTAAATCCTGCTTAATCCCTGGCACCTTCTTTAGCTCCTGGTGCTCATTCATTATGTGGCAGTCCCCTGGGTGGAAGTGTTTGCTCCAAGCATGGCTCGTCCTACATGAAAGCCTTCCGGGTCCCTGGGGTGTTTGTCTGGATTCCAGAACTTGCTCTTTCTAATTGATTTATTTGTTCTGTTTGCTGTAAACGAATCTCCAGTTCTTGGCAGGAATGAGGAAGTTCACTTTCTCGGGAACATTCTACTACTTAGCAGCCTCCTTATCACCTCTAACAGATCCCATTAACATTGTAGACCAACCCCACTGGCTCTGGCACAAACAGGCAGGAAGAATCTCAGGTTGTTTGTGTGCTTTGTGTACTCTTTTTCACCCTCCTGTATGACCCAGCTGGTTTCTACCTTCCTCAGCTCCTCTTGTCATCAAAGCTGTCATTCAACATCATCTCCCACTTGTCTTTGACTCAACCCTCAACTGTCATCTCCTTTCCTCTCCTCCCTTCTTGCTGTTCCTCTAAACTCTGCTCCTTGGGGCTGTTTGACCTCTTTTTCTATGTGGGAAGCTGAAATCCTTTTGTTCCAGCTCCCACCACTGGAAAGCATCTATCCAGAGGATCATCCCAACACATAAAGCCAGGACAAAGCTGTAGTTGTCCATGTGCTCACCCATAGCAGACTGCAGACAGACGGCTCCTCTCTGGGCTCCCCTTTCTCCAGCTGATTGGGGATGAAAAAGCAGCCAGTGCTGCCAATTCCCTGAAGCATGTCCTCCCTGTGCCACCTTAATGGGGAGCTGGACCCAGCCCCTCTCCAGATTGCAGTGTTTGAGCAAGCTGAGGGCACGGCTGCAGCCCACACAAAGCATTTGGGGTTTTACCCAATGGGAAATATTTTCCTGCAGTGCACAAGGATGCAGGGAAGACACCTGGGGATGCTGAGGTGGAGCTGTCTAGGGTACAAATGCTCTGCCTGCTCTCTTAGGGCATTTCCAGCAGTGCCCAGGGATGCAGGGAGAGGTGCCATGCCTAAGAGTTCCTTAGGAGGAAGTTTTTCACACAGAGGGTCATTGGGCATTGGAATAGGCTGCCCAGGCAGGTGGTTGATTCCCCTTCCCTGGAGGTGCTTAAGGGACGGGTAGATGAGGTGCTGAGGGACATGGTTTAGTGTTTGATGGGAATGGTTGGACTCAATGATCCAGTGGGTCTCTTCCAACCTGGTGATTCTATGATTCTAAGAGGCAGGCGTTGGTGGGGTGGCTTAGCCCAGAGGACAGTGGACCCTACACTCCCAGCACAGCAGGGCTGCCTGCGGTCCCGCTGCCTGGCAACTGCCCACTGTTTATTTCACTTCCTGACACCGAGAAGTGCCCGTGGCTGAGTGTTAGGGCAGGGTGCCGGGGTTCGCAATACCGCTGGGAACGCAGCACACCCACCACTGCGCACAGACACCATCCCTGCAGGCTGGGCTCTCGCTCTGCCAGGTCCCCACCCCACTGGGACTGTGAGGGTGGCAGGAGGTGGTGGTTCTCCTGGGACAGGGAAACAGCCCCAGGATCTGTCCTGATGGTGCTGGAGGCCAGCGCAGGTCTGTGCTGGGCTGTATACCAGCAGTGCCGTGCACCTGCGAGGGTGTCTGTGCCATTTCAAGATGTAGCCTGGGTGTGGGGTAGGCTATCTGTTCACCCCCATCCACCCTGCTGCAGGGCCTCCTGGGGGACCATTCCTGTGTGTCCCAGTCTTGTTGCTGACATCCTCAGGCTGCACCTCTCCCCCTCTCTGTCTTCTTCTGCAGGGCAGTGCCCAGCTGAGGATGGGGAGGGGGTGCCAGTGTCTCTGTGGTGCTTGCATTCGTGTGCTCCGGGTGCTGCTGCAGGCAGGGTCCAAGCAGCCCTCATTGCGTACGTGCAGGCTCTGGCCAGCTCTGACTCCTGCCATGCACAAATCTGCACCACACAAAGTCACTGCTTGCCTGGCATCAGTGGCTCGTGCTGCTCTGCGGTGGGAACCTCTGTCTCTTAGCATGTTGACAGGACAAAAGGGAGTGGCCTCAAGCTCTGCCAGGGGAGATTTAGGCTGGAGATTAGGAGGAAGTTTTTCATGGAAAGGGTCATTGGAATAGGCTGCCCAGGGAGGTGGTTGAGTCACCTTCCCTGGAGGTGTTTAAGGCATGGGTAGATGAGGTCCTGAGGGACATGGTTTAGTGTTTGATAGGAATGGTTTGACTCAATGATCCAATGGGTCTCTTCCAACCTGGTGATTCTATGACTCTGATTCTGTGTCTTCCCCTTCCTAAGGAATCCCCAGGCTAACATGTGGCCTTGTGGTGAGTTCACCCCAGCCTAGTGGGAGGTGGGAGCTGATCTGGATCCATGGTGGGGCTCTGAGGACTGCATGGAAAATCCCAGCCACTCATTTATCTGCGAGGCTTCCATGGGCCTGGGCTGGGCTGGAACACCATGTTCGAGGAGCAGGGAGGGACACTTGCATATAAGGTCAACTGCCTTGGCTGCAGTTGAGTCTTCCCAGATGGGCTCCCTGCACACAGAGGTGCAGCAAGGAGAGAAAAGATGGAGAGGTGTCCCCCCCCACAGACAGCTGACCCTTGGTTGGACCTTCTGGTCTCCCCTTGCTGTTCCAGACATCCTCCAGGAAGCTGCTTGCTCTGTGCATGCTGGACTGAGCATCAGCTACACCAAGAAGTCCCCCAGTCCCTTTTCTCCATCAAGCCCTTGGGCTAAGCCAGCCCCCTGGCTGGAGAGAGTTGTGGGAGCTCAGCCTACCCCAGCAGGATGGGAGGAGGATGCATCTTCATCTCATACTCCTTTGTCTCTCACTTCCCACCTATCTCCATCTCATCTCCATCCCTGCCTTTATCCCTATCTCTGCCCTCACTGCCATCTTACCTTGCCTCCCAACTCCCATCTTCATCCTACCCACATCCCCACCTCATGTCACCCCCTTCCCCATCTCCATCCCACTCTTCCCCATCTCCATCCTCATACCCAACTGCACCTCAGCCCCATCTCCATCCCGATCTCTCTCCCTTCCCCAGACACACCCTGGCCCAAGGACAAGGAGAAAAGGAGTGGGTGCACAGACCCCTTCCTCCCAGTGCTATAGTTGCAGCCCCGTGCAGGCTGGAGGTCATGGGGTGCCAGGGTGCAGGGATGTTGGGGTGTGGGGGGTACAGGGATGCTGGGGTGCCAAGATTCCAGGGTGCAGGGATGCTGGGGTGTGGGGATGGGATGGTGCACGACAGGGATGCCAAGGTGTGAGGATAGTGCAGTGCATGCTGGGATGCCAGGATGCTGGGGTGCAGGGATGTCAGGCACCCATGGTGCTGGATCCACAGCCAGTAGCTTTTTCTTTTTTAATTAACAAATGAGCCGTTTCTTAGAAACTTCCAACAGCAGCGTGTTGGGGTAGAGGGGGCAGCCCATGATAGCCATGATGTGGAATTAACTCTCCACTGCCCAGACTGGTGCTATCACCAATCTCTCTGCTGCAGAGACTTGCTGAGCTTGAGAAGAGGGAGACATCCTCATCCCATCTCCTTTTTCTATCATCCTCAACTCATCTCTATCTCTGCCTGGGAAGTGAGGTCCCATGAACTGGAGGCAGCTCAGGCCAACCCCCACCGTGTGTCCCTGGCCAGAGCTCAGCCTTGCCTGCCTTGTCTTCGTGCCTGGATCCCCTTCCCCTCCTTCTGCTGACTCTAGTTTGCCTCCTCAGGCGAGGTGCATCCTTCCTTGGGGAAGGAGGAACTGGTGGAGAGGGCTGGGGTGCCACACTGCCCCTGCACAGTCCCTGCACCCGGGGAGTAATGTTCTCGAACCCAGAGAGTGGCAGGGGCCCAGAGCCAGAACATGCAGTGTCAGTGAGAAGGGAGTGGCCCTTATCTCATTTTTGGGTGCCGCACAATGTGTGCTGATCCCTTCAGGGCCTGCGGCACTGTGCAAGGGGACAGTATGTCCAGAGGAACGGGTGGACCGGGAAGGGTATTTGCAAGCCTTTCCCATTACCACAGGGCCTGGGAAGGGCATAGGGTGTCTTGGGGTGATGCAGGGGTGTCTGCAGACCAACTCCAGCCCCTAGATGCAGCAGGCCCAGTGCGTGGGGGGAGAGGGGGAGGTAGCAGCCCCTTCCCCTTGGCTGATGCACTTGGCTTGGTGGGTACTCAGCCTAAGGGTTCAGCTCTGCTCCTGCTGTTCCCAGGAGATGCAACACTCTGCCACACTCAGCACTGCAGCAGCGTCTGCCAGCAGGGAGGGGTTTCTGAGGGGTTGCTGCCCTGTGCCATTGGCTGGCACCGTGTCACACCACACTGCAGGGACAGGAAAAGGCTCTGCCTACTCGTGAGAGGAAAGCTGGTTGGAGCAAGTGCTGTGGGGCAAGTGGGTTTTGCTGGGTGGTTGCAATGAGTCGAGGCTGTGCGGGTGCTGTTCCCTATTTCCCCTGTATAAAAAGCATAGAATCATAGAACAACCAGGTTGGAAGAGATCCACTGGATCACAGAGTCCAACCATTCCTATCAAACACTAAACCATGTCCCTCAGCACCTCATCCACCCGACCCTTAAACCCCTCCGAGAAGGTGAATCAACCACCTCCCTGGGCAGCCTATTCCAATGCCCAATCACCCTTTCTGTGAAAAACTCCCTCCTAATCTCTAGCCTAAATCTCCCCTGGCAGAGCTTGAGGCCATTCCCTCTTGTCCTGTCCCCTGTCCCTTGGGAGAAAAGCCCAGCTCCCTCCTCTCTACAACCTCCTTTCAGGTAGTTGTAGAGAGCAATGAGGTCTCCTCTCAGCCTCCTCTTCTCTAGGCGAAACAACCCCAGCTCTCTCATGTGAGGGGCTGTGTGGGGCATCCCAGAGCCATGAGGTGGGGACCAAGGACCGGGAGAGGTGGCAACCAAGGACTGGGAGAGGTGGCAAACAGAGCTCCAAATGCCATCACTCTATCCTGCAAATACAGCCAGGATGCAGCAAAGCCCGTTGGGGTCCAGAGCTCATCATTGCAGCCCAACTCTTCCAAGGCTGAAGAGGTGCAGAAGGATGGGTGGATAATTTCCCGGTAGCTGGGAGCCCTAACAGCAGCTGTAGTGAAATGGCTGGTGCAGACCCAGTGGGTATGCAACTGCCCTGCGGAACAGACCCTCCTGGAGAAGCTGCACCATGCAAGAGACTGGAAGCACTGGGGATACAACTGACACAGATATACATGGTATGGAGGTACCTGAACCTATTTGCACATGTGTGAACCCAACAGCAAAAGAACCCGCACTCACACATGCAAGGCACACGCATGTGCATGCTGAGCCCTGGCACTAGGGTGTCTGCAGGGCTGCCTCTGTGAGGCTGCGGTTGGGTTGGTAGGGATAGGCATCCCCTAACGGTTTCAAGACCATGAGGCCTATGTTTTGGTGTTTACCCAGCGTTTCCACGGAGCCAACCGCCCTCAGCTCCCTGGAGCTGCTGTGATGCACACTGAACTAGGGCTGAGTCACCATCACTACACAGAAACCAAAACCAGTGCAGCCAGCGTTGCAGGGGACAGACAAATACCACTTTCCCCAGACCTGGAGCATTTCATGCCCCCTGCATGAGCCTGGCAATCTGTCCAAGTGGCCAAAGAGTCATACTCAGGGTATGAAACCTCCTGGCCCTCACCAGCCTTCAGCCAAACGTCAGAGCCACCCAGCATCCTCACAGCTGCCTTCAAGATGCTTCAGAAAAGATTGTAGAATGGTTTGGGTAGGAAGGGACCTCAAAGTGCAGTCAGCTCCAACCCCCCTGCCATGGGCAAGGACACCTCCCACTGGGTCAGGTCGCTCAAGCCCCATCCAGCCTGCCCTTGAACACCTCCAGGGATGGGGCAGCCACCACTTCTCTGAGCAACCTGGGCCAGAACTAAACACCCAGGGCAGAGCAGAGCTGGTCGGTGCACACACACAGCTCCACACAACCTGAGAAGAGCCTCTTCCTTGCTTCTCCTCCCTTCCCTGCCACCAGCCTGCCCTGCACACCCCCCTGCTCACAAAGACCTGCAGGTTCAGGACACCTTTCCCTACCACATCCCCAGCCTCCTGGCAAGGTGGTTCCCACTCACATCTCTAAAGACCCACCTGGGCTGAACCAGTGCAGCCTAGGGCAGACTGACCCCCAAACCACTCCACACAAATGTCAGGAACTACCAGGTTTTCCCAGCTGGGGAGCAGCCCCAGCCCAGCTTCCAGGGGGTTTACAGCAGTGTCATCTCCTGTCCCACCCAAGTAACCCACATTGTGTCTCCCCCTCAACGCCTCCCCCTTCCCAGTCACAGACACACAGCTTAGGGTGCATGTTTATATAAAAAGTAAAGTTTATTGCCATTTCTATCTAGATTTACACAACTGTGTCACCGCTTCCAACGTCAAAAGGGACGTCCTGTCACTTCCCAGAGAGCTGGCTGGGGAAGGTGGGGAGCCACAGGCCACGGGCCGGCTCACCCCTACCCAGCGGGCTGGAACGCAGCCCCTGTCACGGCTCTGCCCAGCGGTCAGTCCAGATCCTCCCAGCGCTGCCGCATGGCTCAGTCCCAGTGGATGCCAGAGAGGGGTCGATGCATCCCCTCCTTTGCACCGCTCTCAGCACCAGCCACCACCCATTTACATCCACTCACCGTTCCAGTCTTGTCTCGAGTCCCACAGCTGTACAGAGATGGCCACAGCTGGCCCAGAGCAGGGCACCCCACAGCTTCATGGGCACCTCTCATGTGTTTATACATAGATATGGCTACAGAAGATGCCCAAACTAATAAACCAAGCTTTTTTTTTTTCTCCTTGTAATCCCCACACTGATGTGTGTACAGCCATGCACTACACCGCAACTGCCACTGCCAGTGCTGGTCAGTCAGGTCTGGGTTCCAGCAGGCTCCTGGGTGGCTCGCGGGACAAATCTGCATTGCTCACTAAACAACGGTCTTCCTCCAACATCAGGCTTTGCCAGAAAGAAACACCCTCCCCTGCACAGTGCAGCAAAGGCACAGGACTTGGCGTGCATTCCTCCCAACCGTGGATTCCCAGTGAAGTGCCAAAGCCCACCCGGCACTACCAGGACGCTGCAGATGCCCAAGTTTCAGCAGAGCGTGGGACTGGCAGGTCCCTAGATTTGCTCCTGGCACACGGTGGGTGGTTGGATGGGGAGGGGTCATCGGCTGCCCGCAGGGGTCAGTCTCCCTCGCAGAAGAGCATCCTCGTGCAGGAGATGGCCACCGGCACCGCTGGCTCCGCTGGCTGGCCAGGGTTGCCCAGGGGGCCACGGCTCAGCGCCGGGGTCTGGCAGTCCTTCGTGTGAGATGAAGGCAGAAACGATTTTGCAGGAGATTAAGTAGAAAGAGTTCTGTGGCTCTGCCCACCCCGAGGACAGAGCCACCTTACACCGCAGAGCCCCCGGAGTGTTGGGCTGGGGCAGCTGCCCCAGGGCTCTGCTCCTCCAGGCACAGGACCTCAGCAGGGAGCCGGGACTGGAACTTCTCCAGCTGCTCGGGGCTAGCGAGGGTCTTCAGGAGGCTGTTTTCACGCTCCAGCTGGGAGTTTTTCTCTAACAGTTCTTTGATTTGTTCTTTCAGGACCTCCACCTCCTCCCGCACCGCGTACATCAGATGATTTTTAACAAGATCCTGCCAAAGGAAAGCAGAGAGAACAATCACTCGGTGACCTGGAAGCCTCTCCCACCCTGCCCCACAAAGCTCTGTCCACAGCCGCTCTCCCAGAGCCACAAAGGGTTTTCCCAATGGCTGTTCCTCCCCATTCCGCCCTCAGTACCTGGCGCAGCCCTGCTCCAAGGCCAGCACTCACAGCATCCCATAGATCTCATCTCCCAGGTCTCGCTGCCTCCAGAGGCATAGCAGCTCTCCCCATTCCCCTCTTTGGGAGTGGGCAGCCCGCAGTGCCCTGTCACCCATGGGACCCGGCTTGGCCACCCCCAATCCCCCAGAGGGTCCTTCCTAGCCCCCCAGCAGGCTCCCCGCACACTGCAGGGAGGGCAGAGCCAATGAGTGCTGCTCGCAGCAAGCAGACAAAGAAGCTGCTCTGCTCAGCAAGAGGCTGGGGAGCAGGAACCTCCTCCTCCTCCAGGCAGAGGATCCCTCTCAGTGCAAACCCCCCCATAACACAAGGGCACCGGGGGAGGAATTCCAGCCCTGAAACTCACCATTGCCTGCTCGATCTTGTTGTCGATGGCCACCACGCTGGCTCCGGAGGCACTGGAAGAGAGCAGAGAGGGAAGGGGTTAGCAGTGAGCCCCCTGAACATCCACCTTCCCAGGGGATCCGTGCGCAAGGACACCTCTTTTCCTCCTTCCCCCCACCCCCCCCCCCCCCCCCCCACCGGCTGCAACACAGCGCAGCTTCCCCCTTTCCCTGGGCATCCAGACACCAGGGTTCCCCCTTCTCCGGGCACCGTTCCCCCCCGAACAAGGCTGCTCCTGGATGCCGCACAAAGCCCCGGGGCGGCCGGGGACTGCCCCTACCTGTTATCGAGCTTCACAGAGACCACGTCCCCCCCGAGCAAGGAGGAGAAGAAGGAGATGGAGAAGTTGTGCAGCTGGTAAACAGCCACCTCCATGGGGGACTGGTAGAGGCCGGTGCTCATGGCTGCGGCAACAGACGCCACCCGGACGGCTCCAAAGCGCACTGCGGCTCCCCCGCCCCACGGCCCTTATAGCGGTTGTCCCCGCCCCACAGGGAGGGGCCGGCGGCTCCGGGACCGCCCCCCCCTTTCCTCCCCCCTTCTCCGACCCATCACCGTGTCCTTGTGGCCCCCGCACCCCCCTCTGCCTTTGGGGTGCACTCCTGCAGGAGCCAGGCCTGCAGCCCACGAGGAGGGAGGGAAGAAATAAAAAACGGGGCAGGGGGATTGGGGGCTCAGCTGGAGGGGGCGGCACACTTAGGGGACTGGGAATAGCAGCACAGCCCTTTGGATTTGGGGCCTGCGTCCTCCCAGGAGCCCCTTTTGGATTTGTGGGGTTCATCCTTGCAGGAGCCCCTTTTGGATTTGGGGCTGCATGAGGTTTAACACGGCCAAATGGCGGGTCCTGCACTTGGGGCACAACAACCCTATGCAGAGCTACAGACTGGGGGAAGCCTGGCTGGAAAACTGCCAGGAGGAGAGGGACCTGGGGGTGTTGGTCAATAGCGACTGAACGTGAGCCAGCAGTGGCCCAGGTGGCCAAGAAGGCCCATGGCATCTTGGCTTGGATCAGAAATGGTGTAACCAGCAGGGCCAGGGAGGTGATTCTCCCTTTGGACTCAGCACTGGTGAGGCTGCTCCTTGAATCCTGTGTTCAGTTGTGGGTCCCCTCAGCACAAGAAGGATGTTGAGGCTCTGGAGCGAGTCCAGAGAAGAGCAACGAGGCTGGTGAAGGGGCTGGAGAACAGGCCTTATGAGGAACGTCTGAGAGAGCTGGGGGTGTTTATCCTGGAGAAGAGGAGGCTGAGAGGAGACCTCATTACTCTCTGCAACTCCCTGAAAGGAGGTTGTAGAGAGGAGGGAGCTGGGCTCTTCTCCCAAGTGACAGGGGACAGGACAAGAGGGAATGGCCTCAAGCTCCACCAGGGGACATTTAGGCTAGAAGTTTTTCACACAGAGGGTCATTGGGCATTGGAATAGGCTGCCCAGGGAGGTGGTTGATTCACCTTCCCTGGAGGTTTTTAAGGGACGGGTGGATGAGGTGCTGAGGGACATGGTTTAGTGTTTGATAGGAATGGTTGGACTCAATGATCCGGTGGGTCTCTTCCAACCTGGTTGTTCTATGATTCTGTGGTCCTTGCAGGAGCCCCTTTTGGATTTGTGGTATGCATCCTCGCAAGGTAGCTAAGAGGAAGGGAGTGAAACAAACCAGGGGGCGAGGGGGTCAGCTTGGAAGGGGGACGCGTTCGGGGGGGTCTGGGAGTGGAGGGACCCGACCCCGCAAAAAGGGAGTGGGTAGGGAGGCAGCGCTGGGCGTGCAAAGTGAAAGCGGGAACGCAGAGCAGAACCGAGAGCGGGAAAACAAAACCGGACTGCAAAACAAAACAACAATAAAAAAAAAAAAAAAAGATAAAAAAAAAAAAAAAAAAAAAAGATACGGCAGCGGAAAACAAAACCTAAGAGCAAAACAAGCC
>JAUMJK010001324.1:0-163590 GCA_033558105.1 Coccyzus lansbergi | reverse complement strand
CCCCCCTTCCTCCCGCCTCCCTTTCCCTCGGGGCCACGTGACCCCGCGGGTCATATGCGCGCGCTCGGCGCTGGCCCCGGCGTCGCGCGGGTCCCTCTCCCGCCGCTTCGCCATGGCGGCTGCTGCTCTCCAGGGGCTGCCGCTCGCCCTGCTGGCCCTCCTCCTCCTCCTCCTCGCCGCGGCCACGCAGGCGCACCGGCCCAACGTGGTGCTCATCCTCACCGACGACCAGGACGTCTGCCTGGGCGGCATGGTAAATAAACACCCCCCCCGGCTCCCTCACGGCCTTCTTCCCTCACGACGCCGCCCGCCGGCCTGGGCTCCCCCCCAGTCCCCCTCCCGCCCCTGAGGGGCGGGAGGGGGACTGGGGGGGAGCCCAGGCCGGCGGGCGGCGTCACCAGGACTCATCCCCTAAATTATCCCTCGAAATTTGTATCAGGGGATTGTGGTACCACTGAAGGGAACATCAAGATGGGCATCCTCTGGGGAGCAAAGCTTCCCTGAAGAGCCGCTGGGGCTTCTGTCAGTGTCTTGCCCGCGGAGGGGTGGGGGTGGGCGATCCCAGAGATCTTCCAGACGATCTCTGAGATCCCTTCCAACCCCAAGTCATTCTTGAGCGCAAGCCCCTGCAGGTGCAGGTGGCCCCTCTGAAAAATCCCAGCGCTTCAGCTTGCTCGGGCTGGCTTGCATAATCTTCTGTGGTCACAAGGAGAAGGCATTTGAGCAGCTTGCTTGGACAGTGCCCAGAGCTGTGGTGATGGACCTTCTTTCAGAGACAGCTGCTTTGGTTCCGCTGCTTTACTGTGCATCCTTACATTCTGGCTGATTTTGGTTTGGTCTCTTTCTTCCAGACCCCGCTAAAGAAGACTAATGCTCTGATTGCACAGATGGGAATAACCTTCCTAAATGCAGTAAGTGTTTGCTTTAACTCTTAGAACTTCTGAGGTATTTGTGTGGTTTGTATCTTAAGTGGTCTAAAACTGCAAAACTGGTTACAGTTTTATGAAGTCTGTACATATGTGGGGCCGTAAAATTCGATCTCCAACTACATTTCAGTCTCAAATAAAACTTGAGTTCGTGTTCAGAAAGGGGAACTTTCACTTCCTAAAAGTGCTTTTGTAAACTTCCTTAAGCTGTGAAGTTAAGCTAAGTGATCGATATTTTTAGTGCAGGCTGAGAAGTATCAGAAGAAGCTACTTAACTACATGCATGCTGAAAACCCACTTTATGCTTTTCATATTCTAATGTATTGCCACAGCTAAAATAATGGAGTCAGTCAACTGGCAAACAATATTTTAATGGATACTTGCTGTTGCCTAAAAACCACATCCGTTGGAGGGAGTAGGGGGTTGAAGAGCATGTGCTGCAAAAACCTAAAACTGGTTTCACTTGCAGCTTTTCACTAGTGCAAGTACTTGACTTGTAATTCTGTATGTCCTGAAATGAGTGTGCTTTGCTGTATGTGAACTGCTTAATTGAACTGTTTAATCAACCTGTTAGCTGATATTTCAAAGCTATACAGTTAGAGGAAAAATTGTTTTGTAATGTAAGTTCTGTATCTCTTCATCCTGTGTTTCTAGTATGTTCCTAGTGCACTTTGCTGTCCCAGTCGAGCTAGCATTTTAACTGGAAAATACCCACATAATCATCATGTTGTCAATAACACTCTGGAAGGAAACTGTAGCAGCAAGTTATGGCAGAAGATTCAAGAACCCTACACCTTCCCAGCATTGCTCAAAACTATGTGCGGTTACCAAACATTCTTCGCGGGAAAGTATTTGAACGAGGTATTTTGTGGTTGGTTGTTCTTTTTCAATTGTTTTTCTATTTTTTCCCCACCTTTCAAAAATGTTCAGTGATTTTTGTATTTGTAGCTGATGGTGGGTCCCCAAAATGTTTAAAATGGTGTTATATTGATAAATGGTTCTCTGCTGAGACAGGAGAAGTACTATGCAAACTGAAAGTAGTTACCTTGGTTAAAATCAGGTTCTGTAGGTGCAGGAAGGTTTGGGTTTTTTAAAATTTAACTTTGAAAGTATGATGGAATCTAAAGACTTTTTTAGTATGTTCAGATGTGTTAATTTTTAGGGATGATGATTTTGGTGACTGAGTGGAAGTAGGTAGATGATTGGGATGTGGTATTGAAGAACATTATTGAGCCAGTGCTAGACTAGACATGATAAAATAATGTTAATAGTTCCCACATTGGTTTGTCGTAATGTTCTTGACTAAGATATCCCCTTGAATCAGAAGACTTATTTTCTTTTTATCTGTTAATATAGCATCTCAAATGCCCACTATGCAACTGAGGCAGCTAGGGGAGGGGAATCTGGCTCCCTCTGAGTATCCTCTGTCCCTGCTGTTAGGTGAACTATGTAGATGGGAGAAGGCAGTCCCAAGAAAACCCACAGCTTTGTGGTGAGGCACCCTCTATATTGAGTTTGGCACTGATTCAGCAGCTACTTGCCTTTTTTGCTGGCTTGAAGACTAGTTGTCATAAATTATTTGACACTGAGATGACAAGAGGCTAGCACTGCTTTAAGTTTGCACTCCCTTTTGGAGGTGGCTGTGGAAGCTGTTGGTGTATGCAAAATTTTCTTTAGTATCTTGTGGACTACTGTCACAAAGCATAAAAGTATCTTGTCTCGAGTGTGTTTTTATCTCCTCTCGTTATCTGGTGATGTACTGTGTATTCTCCGGAATCTCTGCATGTTTTCATGTGCAGAGTAGAACAGGGAATAAAAGACAGCAGCTTTCAGTTGCTGTTTTTCCAGTTATTTAACCCTGGTTTCCTTAACAGGCTATACATGTGTTTTTATATGCATATTTATTCATGTTTTTACGTTCTGAAATTTAATTTGGATTAATGGAGTTTCTGACTAGTGTTGAATAAAGCACATGAACATGAAACATAATTTCTGGCTTTTATTCATCATACTTGAAACTGCGAGTCATGGTCCGTTTCTTTTCAGTACGGAGCTGAGGATGCAGGGGGAGTAGGACATGTCCCTCCTGGATGGAGTTTTTGGTATGCTTTGGTATGTGACCATTTTTTTTTTTGAAATACTTAATTTTGGTTACTTTGTAATCCAGCTGGTGTTCTAACTTTGCTTGTCATGAAAGAACATCTAGCAACTTACTGCACATTTTCTTCCTGTTTTCCCTCTATAGTGTCTCAGAACCTTGGCTTTCACCTTCATCTAAGGTGCTTGGGGCAAAACCCTAACTTGTAAAGCCAAAGCAGTGTGAGATAGCACTAAGAAATTTTGTTCTTGGGAGACCAGTTTTGAGGATTCCTTATGACAAATGCTTGTAGCCTGTTTTATAAATGCCTGTTGGCAGATCATTTTTGTTATTTCAAGTAATCAGTGTACACATAATTTTCATAATTTTGTATAAATATGTGCATAACTTCGCTTTTTCACAGGAGAAGAATTCAAAATACTACAACTATACTCTTTCAGTAAATGGCAAAGCACGAAAGCACGGTGAGAACTACAGTGTGGATTACCTGACAGATGTACTGGTAAGAAATTTTTCAACGCTTGTGTTACAAAGGCTGCTTGTGACCAGATAAATGCCTCATGCTGGGAGCTTGGGGAAGGGTGAGGATAACTTATTAGGCTGTATTAATACATAAGTACATGATTGTGCTGTCATGATGGTGGGTGGGCATTAATCAGCAGAGCAGGATTCTGAATATATTTAGAAATGACTAGTCTGCATGTACAAGCTGTGGAAAGGAAAAGATTCCAACTGTCAAGTTGCTGCTCTTGCTGAGAGGTTAATACTGACTGCTGTGGTGCATGAGGAACACGATGCATATAGGCAATGACTTGAATTACTTTATAGAAGGATGTGTAAAAACTTCTGTAACAGATTAACTAGACCAAGACTTCAGTTGGAAGTTAAGCATATAAAAACAACTTTATGCCATCCTTTTGTTAGATAGGATGATGTGTCAGTATCTTGTAATCTCTAACCAGTTAAACTGATAACTTGGAAATATTCAAAGCTAATTGATCCTTCATAACGTGTGAGGGCAGTGTATGGACTGTGCCAAAATGTAGATGGCCAGGGGAAGACTTCACCCATTTAAGGTAAAAAGAGGTAGTAAAGATATCAAATACTACAGCAAAGTTGGAAAAGTTACTTTAGCTACTTAGAGGCCCTGCTTAGCAAGTTGTATTAGCTTGGAGGGGGTTTTTTTTGGTGGTGAGGAGCTGTTGTCCCCTGCCCTCCTCCCCTGCCTAGTTGAAGTTTAATTTCATGTGCTGTTATGGTGCGCAAGTTAGTAATGCTGGGAGCTCCCATGCAGCACTCTGGAAGATTATCCTCTGAGAAGTATCACCCTGCGGTTGATTTGTAGTCTTCCACTGAGGTCCTAACTAGCTACATTCCGGTGGATTCTTGAATGTAGACAGTTCTTACTAGGACCAGAACTGATTGATATTTCTGAGAGTACCGAACAGCTGTCTGATTAAATTTAGATTTAGACTATCTAAAGCCAGATTGGAATTGATAAGCCAGAAGTAAGACTATCCTATTACTGGAATTGTGCTGGTCTCTTTTGATCCCTCAGCAACTCGTAAACGTTTTGACCAACAGGTCATTGCTGCATAAATCTCTTACTTGTAGTGTTTTACATATTGATACAGCAGGGTATTAGATTTTCAGTTTCGTTCTGCATCCTGCTTGTAGTTACCAAATATGTATTCAGCATTTCAGAGGTAGTGTTTTAGTTTAATTCACTTGATGGTAAGTGCGTAGGAGTAGATTGCTTATGCAGAATTACTGTGTTGCTTAATGTGATGCACAAGGTCCATTGTCCTGACTAAGGACATCTGAACACTTGGATTTGGCTACTGCAGTCCTGACATGTTGCAGTTCAAGCTCCTAACAGAATCTACGTTGTCTGCCTCTGAGCTTACTTACATTGTACTGGTTTCTGAACCAGGTTTTTGAGTTTCCTGCAGTTCTTATCCTTCCTCAACTCTGTTGTCATACAACTCCTCTGTTCCTCTCTTGTGAGACCTCATCTGGAGTACTGTGTCCACTTCTGGAATCATCAGCATAAGAAGGATATGGAACTGTTGGAATGGGTCCAGAGGAGGCTACAAAGATGATCAGAGAGCTGGAACACCTTCCATATGAGGACAGGTTGAGAGAGTTGTGGTTGTTCCGCTTAGAGAAGAGAAGCCTCCTAGGAGATCTTATAGTGACCTTCCAGTACCTGAAGGGAACCTACAGGAAAGCTGGAGAGGGACTATTCATAAAGGCTTGTGGTTATAGGATGAGGAAGAATGGGTATAAACTGGAGAGGGGCAGATTTAGACTAGACATGAGGAAGAATTTCTTCATCGTGAGAGTGGTGAAGCACTGGCACAGGTTGCTCAGGGATGCTGTGTCTGCCCCATCCCTGGAGGTGTTCAGGGCCCGGTTGGATGGGGCCTTGGGCAACCTGACCTAGTGAGATGTCCCTGCCTCTGGCAGGGGGTTGGAACTAGGTGATCTTTTATGCTGCCTTCCGACCCAAACTATTATATGACACTATGAACTGAAGTCATCCAGCCCTACTTGCTTAGATGTACGAGCTAGGAGGAAGAAAGGAGGGGAATTCCTAGTGTATTGTTTCTTCTAGAGAAAGAAAGAAATATCCAAAACTATTTATACTGAGCAGTCAGGAAAGGAAAATGTTGCAAGATTTGAGCAGTGAATCATTTTGGAGTAATACATTTAAAGCTTTAATTTCAAAGGCTGATGAAGGGCAGCTGGAAGTAACTTTTAAATGCCTTCTTTTCTAACTTGCCACTTGAAATTGTATATAGGCAGAAACGAAAATGAAAGTGCAGTCAAGTGGTGTGAGTGAGTGGTGTTTGGCCCTGTTTTTCACTGCAGCTTCCAGCTCCACCAGCAGAAATTGGCACCTCTTAGAAGCTTGCTACAGAATGAGCCCACACTGGTGGCAGTGGGTCTGGAAAAACTTTCACAACTGTTGTCATTCCGGAAGACAACTGATACTGCTAAAATTGGACCTGTCAGTCAGGACATGTTATCTGAGAGACTCAGACTGTGTTAAGAAAGCTCCAGTTTTGTTGAAAACAAGAGTTTGGGTGAATTTTGTTGATACTCGGAATAGGCACAAACTTTTGGTGAGCTTTCCAGGTCTGAATAGCACAAGGATCTGAAGCAGAAAACTGTTCAGAGATATGGGGCAAATGATTTGCGTAACATGAACACTTGTTGGTTTTTTTTTGGTTTTTTTTATCATGAGCTGCTGTTCTGATCTATGTAGTTTCTGAAATAGTCTAAATGTTCCCAGTGTTACCAAGCTCTAAAGTTAGGGGTGTCTATTTTGGATTTCTCAAATACTTACTGTTTTCCGTTGGAGGTATAACTTCTCTTCTCCCAACAAAACTGTTCACAGGCCAACATGTCATTGGACTTTTTGGAGTATAAGTCTAATTTTGAACCTTTCTTTATGATGATCTCAACTCCGGCACCACACTCCCCTTGGACAGCTGCTCCACAGTACACTAACAGCTTTCAGAATGTCAGTGCACCAAGAAACAGCAATTTCAATATTCATGGAAAGGTAAGCTAACCAGCAAGAATCCACACAGATTATTCTACTAGTTTGTGAGAGCAGTAGACAGTGACCCTGACTGGCGTATTAAGTTTAAACAATGAGAAGAATAGGCTAGCAGTATGATTACTGGTTATTTAGTTATTTTAATCAACCTTTCAGGATTTTTATTGTGACTTTGAGATTTTTGTGTACCAATATCTTGTAAATAAAAAAAAAGGTAGTGGCAAAAATAAGGGAGTACAAGGGAAATGGTTGGACTCGATGATCTAGTGGGTCTCTTCCAACCTGGTTGTTCTGTGGTTCTATGAATTATGCTGGATAAATGGAAAACAGTGAATTCTTTTCTGCAGCTGTTAACATTGCTATCAGCATGTTGAGGAGAACACCTAGGCAGTGTGAAACACAAAGGCTCAGCCGAAGAACGGCAAGAGCTCTGTCTTTCTACCCACATTTGCTTGTGTGGACGAATGGTCCCTTTCTTGAGCTCATGGCAAAGCTGCTCCTTATTGATGAGCATATCAGGCTAACTGGAGGATTTCATGGAATGCTGAACCACAGAGCCCAGGGCCACTAAGGACTTCGAGAACTTGCCCTTCATTTGTTGAAATAACCTGTAGCCAGAATTACCTTGTGTTACAAACTCAGACATCCTTGTGACAGGGCTGTACATTCCACTACCAGTAAACTTGGCCAAATACAGTCTAGTTCAGACTAATCTGCTGCTCCTTACTCTGTCAATAAGTGGAAGTTGCAAACAGTTAATCTTCCAAGATACTTAACTTGCAGAGTATTTTTGATTCAGTTAGTTTAAAAGAACTCACTACTATTCAGTGTTCAACTGATTTACTTCAAAATTTGCTCCTATCCTAGAGAGATACTGTGGCCTGAAAGCTTATCTGGAGCCCAGTGATACCTCTTCTAAGGTCATTGTGACTGACGTAGTACAGGGTGAAACTTGGGGCTTTAGCTGAAGATTGTAGCTTGCAAAATGACCTTGTGTTTATCAGCATGATATAAAAACATGATGAAGGGGGTGAGGGGAAAGGGCTGCAGGCAGTACTGAATACTTTGAGCCCAACCTGTTAAGTTTCAAACTAAGGAGTGAGAGTTAAGACTTTTTTTTTTATTCATAAAAGGATCCCTAACTTTTCTCTTAGATTCCTTTACTGTAATAACTGAATCATTTTTAACTAGTGAGCCAGAAATAACTTGACCGACAAAGTCAGCAGCTGGTCAAACAGTGTGGGAGTTCCCTTATGTGAAACGAAAGCTCTGCATGTGTCTGTATAATACTATAATACAAAGCAAAATAACAGACTTTCTTAATGCTTGGGGGTTAATATCTACAGACCCAGCAGTTTTACCAGGTTTCACAATAGGAATAGACTGACATTACCCTTCTTAAACACAAAAGAGCTACAATCATTAACTGTGCATTTCTGTAACTGGTAGTGCTGTGGTCTTGAAGCCCAACTCTGCTTTGAGCTTCACTCTTTTCTAGGGCAAGCACAATTCATGCAATAGCAATAAATGTGTATGTAGGCTCAGACCCTCCAGCCATTGGTGTTGTAATGCTTGCAAAGCAGTTTTGCATTGTACAGTCTTGATTCTTAAATTAATGTTTTATGGCTTCCTTATATACAGTGTGGCCAAGGGGTGCTAAAAGAAGCCATCTAGGCAGCATCTCTACATGAAAAATGAGTTAAGCTGTTGACAGATTCTGGCCAGTGATGCACACTTGAATTTCTGCTTAGGATCCTCCCCTATGAACTATATCAAATGATGGGTAGCTGTTGTGTTTCTCAGGCAGGACTACTGATAGACCAGATGAGTAGTTTATCCAAGCAGTTCTGAGAGAGAAGCTGACTAAGATATGTGTTGGGAATCTCTCTTGCATGTATTGTTTTTCTCACAAGATATGGTGCACTCTCTCAAGGTCTCTTAAACTTTCTTTTTGACTGGGACCCAGGGAGGCAGCAGGATTGTGGACAGCTCTGTATGCAACCAGTGAAGGAGACTTGATAGGGAAGCAGATTTGAGGACTCTGAGTCAGCATGAAGTTTGAGGTCCACAGAGAGCTTTAGGTGCTGTGTGAAGTCCCTGAAACTTCAGAGAGGTAGGAAGAACAAAAATAGTCCAGAAAAGAGGAAAATTCTCCTACGCTAGCTGACTTACCTGTCTGAGTTACCCAGCACCGCTGTGCCCTTTGGAAAGCCTCTTCTGACCCCACCTCTTGTGATAAGGGGCTGGTGCACAGGGTGCATTGCCAGTTTTTCATTCTCTGAAGAACTTATGCTGAGCTGGGCATGCAGCTGGCGTCTTTTACTTTTTCCTTCCCCAGCCAACACAAGTCTTAGATGTTTGGTCTTTATACTGTGAGCTTTCTTGTGAGATAGATTTAGCATCTCTCCAGGGAATTGTTTTACACTTGCCATAAGAGATTAAAATACAACTAAATTAAAACAAACTGGACATGATATTAAGCCTCCATGCCAAAAGTCTTCCCTTCAGTCTACAAGAACAGAACTGAATAATTGTAGGAGATATGAGTCACTTCATTGTGAGTCTTTTAAGCCTGAGCCTGTTCCAAGTCATTTGCTTGTGACATAAACAAGAAACTCTATGGAAAGGAGTGACCAGCTAAATACAGGCTCAGGCTGAGAGTGATGATTGGGTCATATCTGACCTACTAAGTGAAAAAGTCATTTCAAAGTAGCTACACACTTTTTCTTCTGTTCTGCTCCCCACTAATACTACTATTCAGACTGTTCACAGCAGAATTTCCCATGTGTTTGTACAGCAGCTAACCCGGTTCTGAGTGCTGCTTCAGGATGTGGGGGTATCGCTTTTCATATGTTAGATCATATCTGTTACTGCAGGGAGATGGGTGAGACAAGTAAGGGAGGGGCTGTTTCTGAAAGTTGGGGTTGTAGCTGGGAGAATCATTAACACTTCAGCAAAAGAAACGCTCTTATTCTAGAGTAAAAAAAAACTGGTAATGTTTCTTCTCCTCTCGATAATCTCCAGCCCTGAGTTCATAGGCTACCAAGAATCATATCGTGGGACCGTTACAGATCTTGGTCCTCACGTGTTCATAAATAATTTTGATGCAGGAGTTTCTCCCTGCCTCCTCTACATTTTGCTCACAAAACTTAGTCCCTAAAGAACCTCACTTCAACAAGCAAGTTGTATCTTGCCACACTGCTTTATCCTTCAGATTTTTTCCCTATCAGACCTGTCCCAGGCTATTTAACTTTTATCTGTGTGAGAATCTTCCCTATCGCCTTTCACAAATTTCTTCCTTGAACTGCATAATGGAGCTGTAATATATTTGACTTGTGCAGCTTAGATTTCACATGAATCAGGAGGGGAAAACTGGAGTCGGGTCAGTTTGATAGCATTACCTGGCTGTTTCATAGGAGTCACGTGGATGGTTTGTCTTGAACAACGTTTGTGTTGCAGTTGGCCTAAGAAAGGTGTAAAAGTTGCTGTGCACTTGGGCCACAACAACCCTGTGCAATGCTACAGGCTTTGGGAAGAGTGGCTGGAAAGCTACTTGGTGGAAAATGACCTGGGGGTGTTGGTCAGTAGCTGGCTGAACATGAGCCAGCAGTGTGCCCAGGTGGCCAGGATGCTCAACAGCATCCTGGCCTGTATCAGAAACAGTGGGGCCAGCAGGACCAGGGAAGCAGTTTTCCCATGTGTTTGGCGCTGTTGAGTCTGCACCTCATACTGTGTTCAGTTCTGGGCCCCTCGCTACAAGAAGGGCATTGAGATACTGGAGTGTGTCCAGAGAAGAGCAACAAAGCTGATGATGGGGCTGGAGCAGAAGCTGTGTGAGAGGTGGCTGAGGAAACTGGGGTTGTTTAACCTAGAGTAAAGGAGGCTGAGGGGAGACTGTATCGCTCCCTACAGCTGCCTGAGAGGAGGTTGTAGCAAGGTGGGTCTTGGTCTCTTTTGTCCAGTAACAAGTGATGAGAGGAAATGGCCTCAAGTTGTTTCAGGGGAGGTTTGGATTGGATCTTAGGAAAAAATCCTTCACCAAAAGTGTTATCAGACACTGGCACGGTTCTTTCCTAAGTTAATCTTTTCATCTTATCTCTAGAACAAGCACTGGTTAATTCGCCAAGCGAAGACTCCAATGACAAACTCTTCAATACAGTTTCTTGATGACGCTTATAGAAAGCGGTAAGATTTTTTTTTTTGTTGCTTAAGATTCCTACTAGAAATTCTTACTGTTTTTTTTTTTTTTTAATAAATGCCTTCTATTAAAAAACAAGTGTTGTAGGAAGTCTGGCAATAGATGTCAAATCACCTGTAAGGGTTCTCTAGCCTCTCTCTCTCTCATCAGACCTGACTTTTGGTTTACTTTTTGCAAAGAAATGTCATTGACTTGAGAAATATTTTGCTCTCAAATGCTGTCATCATTTATCATAAAAAAAGACCAATCATACTTAGTGAATCTGCCGCTTCTCTTTCAGTGCACAAGAGGTTTTCATTAAAAATGGCCTTACCTTCTACTTCACTTGAATTCCAGATTGTGCATGAAATGTGATTGATTTATCTGCCAGCTAATCTGATTTATTAATCTTGGGTCTCAGTCTGTGACCTTTTCACATGGGAATGTCTCACTGGCCAAGGCGGATGCTCAGTTCCTTTTTATATAAGAGGAAGT
This sequence comes from Coccyzus lansbergi, assembly GCA_033558105.1. Taxonomy (NCBI): domain Eukaryota; kingdom Metazoa; phylum Chordata; class Aves; order Cuculiformes; family Coccyzidae; genus Coccyzus; species Coccyzus lansbergi. The sequence continues at coordinate 152,326 of JAUMJK010001324.1, read as the reverse complement.
AGGGAGAAACATGAAGATACAGCTTGTTCTCCCTTAAAAAAAAAATTGTTTACACTGTAGGTATATTTTTTTTAAAAGCTCTGAAACAAATATTAGCTTCACTTCCAGCGTTAAACTCCATTTTGAGTAGTTATCGGGCATTCCCTTGTCACTTTGGAAATGGAAAACCAAGTATTTTTTCAGACTTCTGTTTTATAAAGCATGGAGGTAAAATTCTACAACAAAATCTTGAATTAAGCCTGGAGGCAGCAGGATCTAAGAATTTAATAACTCCAGTTAATTCAGCACAGTACTAGTCTGTGGAGGCTTGTTATCACTTGTCTCAGCTGAAGGCCCCATGACAAAGATAAAAATACCTTTTAGCTGGTTCAAGGCTTTAGACATGCTGGCATAATGAACTCTTGATATTGTAGGAGTAATACGAAACAGCTGAGGTAGTTTTCACGCAGAAGGGATCCTGTATAGACAAGACAAAAAAAAGCATGGCAGTCTTGTATTTAATACTAAAAACTAGATACAAAGAACTAATAACAAGCGACCTTGCAGGTGATAACTCTGACTCTTTGCCACTGTGTTGCTTCAGAGTTTGTCTTGGCTGTCTCCAGATAAGACATAATCGGCTTTTTGACGTCTCTCAGACACCACAGGATAAAATCAACAAGAACTGAAGGCAATCTATCTTAAATCACAGCCTCAAATAGTAGAGTGTTGATCTATGAATTTTGTATTTAAAATTTGCAAGAGAAATAACGTTTGTACCATGCATTCACTGATGTGAAGAACATGAATGCCCCATTTACAGTCAGAATTATTCTAATTTTTTCATAGTCCTATATGACTTTCTTTCTATACAGGTGGCAAACTCTGCTGTCAGTAGATGACCTAATAGAGAAACTAGTGAAGAAACTGGAATTGAATGGAGAATTAGACAATACGTACATCTTTTACACATCAGACAATGGTTTCCACACTGGTAATGTTTTCACTGCTTACTGAACATTCATAGAAGATCTGGGAATTGTATAACATTTTTCTCTTGTAACCCCAGAACACAGGAACAGCAGCTGTAGAACACTGTAAACATGAGAAGTACTGATTTGAATTGTAAAACAGGCTGTTGCAGTTTGGGGTTGTTTGGAGATTTGTTTGTTTATTGTTTGGTTGTGATTTTCAGCATTAATCTCTACCAACCTATTATGGTGTACGTAAAGTTACTACAGAAATAGAGGAAAGGTCTCTGTTTGAAGGAAGAGTTGCCACAAAATAGTTAACCAGTAAAAATCTGTTGAAGACCTGTCTGTATCACGTTGTAAGACTAAAATGCAATATCTAAGCTGTTAAACTTAGATACGGCTTATACTTCAAAATTGTTTATTCTTATCCCGCTCTCTTCTGAATATAGTTCAGGTTAAGAACCTCTTCTGATTTCTTAAATTGGTTGCTGGCAGTGATGTAACACAAGACTCCTAAATGGCTTCTTGTTTTACCTTTTCACTTTTTTTTCTTCTCGTATAGGCCAGTTTTCTTTGCCAATAGACAAACGGCAGCTGTATGAGTTCGATATCAAAGTTCCACTGCTAGTTCGAGGACCAGGGATAAAACCAAATCAGACAAGCAAGGTAAGAAAGAAGTGATATTGTTTTCTAGGTACCAGCTGCAGGTAATAATTTCTCCTGCATGTTTATGTATCAATGTAATGAAATATGTGCAATGGGAGAAAAGTGCAAAGACCTCATTTTGAAAAGCTACAGAAATAATCAAAGTATGAACCTCACTTTCCCAAGACCCTACCCTTGCTTGTGATTATTACAGGGTCCATTAGCTTACAGTAATGCTTTGGTGTACTGAGAATTGCAAGCACTTAAAGTATAGAAGTCTCATTACATCTGTTAGGTTCTGGTCTTCTGACTTTTTTTTTCTCATCCTGCAGATGCTTGTTGCAAATATTGATTTGGGTCCCACTATTCTGGATATCGCAGGGTATGACTTGAACAAGACCCAGATGGATGGAATGTCACTATTGCCACTGCTGGTAAGTAGATGGACAGGGATAGTAATCAGGAATTCCTGCAGGGATATTCTTCAAAGTGAATCCTGCTGCCTTCAACAGGCAAGATTAACTCATAACCCAGATTCTTTCCTTGATGTCATTTTCATACAGGATGTTTGTAGCTTAGTAAAAGTAGGTATGCTGTTTAAATGCAGATGTATTTTGATAAGCCATACAACTTTGTGGTCACTTTGTAATGAAGTTGTATAATCCTTTGGCTAATCCTACCATTTGTAATAATTCCCAGTTTGAAGGTTGTATGTTGTTTCCACCTGGCATCCTCCCTTGACTTTTCCTTAGGATTTCTCAGCATAGACTTAGAAGAAAGGCAGACTGCTTTTAAATAAGTCGTTGATTTGCCGCAGGTTTTCAGCAGAAGTAGCGTTTTCCCCTAAATTCTGGAAAAATGCCTGTGGTTTTATAAGTAAACCTGACCTTCTCAGTAAGTGAGCAGAAACCTATTTAAACAAATCTGCTTGCAGTTGATCCTTTTAGTTTTAATTAAATTTAGTCTCTAAATTGAAGGCAGCTTACTTGGAAATGTAGGAGATCATCCAGATTTAAAACAGCACTTTGCTTTTAAAACCTTGTATCCAAACCTTAAGCTGTTGTCTAGGCAGAGGCAGGTAGAAGGCATCCAGTTTAAACTCTGATGGAATCAAACTTGTGAAACTCATTGTTCTGCTGTGTATACATGTGATGGTGCTGTATGTTAACTTCAAACTTCCCTCTTTTAAAATGCAGCTACAAATAGAGCAGCTTAAAACTTAGTTGCTTCTTAAAGCTGTTTATCTTTTCTTATACCAAAGGTATATTTTTCCATCTGTTGTGGTGGTTGATACAAACCAAACAGCCACATTACAGGGATCTTGTCTGTAATGTAGAGGTACCTGGCCACGTGGCTCCCACTTGATATTGCTGCAGGATTCTTCGTAAATTGAAGATGGCACTTTAAACTCTCATAGGGCGGACTGATATTTTTGGAGTGGGTCCCCACCTTCCAGTTACACAAGACATTCTAACCTCAGGTTGAATGTTATTTTAAGACTGACTCAGATGAGGGACCGTGGCTCAAACTGCCTTGTAAGGAGTAAGCAGCATTAGCATTATACCAGGCATGGGGAATTTATTCTCTTTCACAGTGCAGTGGATATTAAGTCATGTTAACCTTTTGTCCTAGAGAGGAGACAAAAACGTGACATGGAGATCAGACTTCTTGGTGGAGTACCAAGGAGAAGGATACAATGGCAGTGATCCTACCTGTCCTGGCCTAGGACCTGGAGTCACAGTAAGTGAGACAAGATCTGTTAATAGTAGAAAATAGCTACTGAATTAAACCTGTTTGTTGTATGGACTGACCTGGGTCTGTAAGCAAACTCCCAGCATGTCGGTGAGTAGGAACTAGCTCTGTAGGTCCTGTACAGCATTTAAGAATCAGAGGGAGACATCCAGCCACACAGAACCGATGTGGCCATATGACCATACAGAACACAGTCACCCTTTCAGTGGCAATCTAGGTCTGGAGAAACACACGAGGTGGTGTTGTTGCAGCAGCATTGTGTTCCTTCCAAACTTCCAGTGGCATCGTTGCACAATTCCTATTGTCACCAGCTACCTCCTGAATTGAAGAAAGTTTGCTTGAAGTAAACTGTTGTCTTTAGTTGTGTGTGTTGTGCTGTGCTGTTCTCTTCAGTGTTATGTACATTAGATTCCCAGACAAAAAGCACTGAATCACAGTGATTTCATTAGTAACACTTCCTCAGAAGAGATGAGATTTTGCTTAAGATCCCCTGTGGAGACTTGCATGTTTTAGACTAAGATCCTGGTGTTCACCAGTAAACTGCAGTTGGCTTGAGCTGGTATAGGCCCTATAGAAAGGATTGCTAGTTCATCTCCCTTTTCCTGCTCTGAAGGTTTTGTTCACTGCTTCCCTCACAGCACTGCTTCCCAGATTGTGTCTGTGAAGATTCCTATAACAACACATACGCTTGTGTGAGGACACTGTCTACGTCCTGGGATCTGCAGTACTGTGAATTTGATGACCGTGAGGTAAGTCTCTGTCTGAGCAGATGTTAACTGTTCACAGCTTATCCCAGTGACTGTCTGCACTCTTATCTGTTCTCAAGGTTTCCACAAAGTATTCTGAAAAGCAGACTAGCATTGTTTGCAGGATAAACAATGAAGTGTTTATCTACTGGTGAGAATGTTTGACCAAAACTGTGGAGTGCTGGGAAGAAAAAAAGGGGTGAGAGGGGAGTGAGGGAAGGGCAATAGCCTAAACTATTATTATTGCCTTCTGGTATCTCCCAACAGCCTCAGGGGAAGGCATGTAGAGGCTGGGTTCAGTTCTCTGTCCTACCCTAGTGTGGTGTGGCAGTGTTCTGTAAGACAAACACTGTGTTACACTGTACCTCTGCTGTTCCTGTGTTCAGCTGCAGCTCTCTGCGTTGGGAAGAACTGAAACCCCAGGCTGATTATTTCTCTTCTGTCACTCGTTTGCCTGGCGGAACAGGCATTGAAGTTACAACTGTGAGAAATGTCTCTAACTATATCTTAAGTAGTTTGGGTGTAAGGAACAGAATGTCCCTCCTCCAGAAACTGTTCAAATATCTCTAGTTGAAGCACCTGTTGTGCGCACAAGACTTGGTGCATTACAGGGCAGATCTTTGCTTGTGTCCATTAGTGCAGGAGAGCGCGTTCATTTGAGGCATCTGGGTCACAACTGTGATAAAGTGCATTGTCAGTAGGTGAGCCATAACACATAAACAGCAGGGATCCTCAGTCATCCAGGCAGCACACAAAACACTTCCTGCAAGTCTGCAATGAACAACTTGAAGCAGGGGAGTTACTGCAAAAAACATCATGGGGTATTAAGATAGTAAGAAAGACAGAGTGTATGAGACCAAGGTGTTGATTAGCTGACCCTACCCTTTATTTTTCTGCATCCTAACAATTCATGATGAAATTAAATGAGTGCTGCAGCTTTCTTTGTAAAGTAGACGCCAAAGTTGGTCTGCTAATAAACTTTTATGTCCCTTTTTTTTTCCCCACTAAGAAGGTGTGGCTGGGGCATTTCTGAGATGGCTAAACTAGCACGAACACTATTGGGAAGATATAACCATGTGGCTTTTAGAACACTGCAGTGAGCCTTACAAGAGAAAGCTTGCAACCAAAGTCTGTCCAGATACATCTTTATCTAAAGTAGACACAACTCAGCCAGCTTTAATCAACATCATGTGCAGTCACACCTCCTACTTTAGCAAAGAAGACCTCAGCTGAATTCCTGAGATGTGTGACTACTGTTTGTCCCACAGAACAGTTTAGAGATTTAATGTACCAAAACCCAACTCTGCCCTAAAATCTTCCAGACAAACCTTAAAGCACACAAAAATCCTTGAAATATACATGCACAAAAAAAAAAAAAAAAAGCTTTCCTGTATTTAGGGTTATTGCACACTTGCATTCAGCATAGTTTGTATGTGTAGTCAGGACACCTGTCTGACCGTGGCAGCTGGAAATACCCGATGAGCACATAATGGTGGTACTGATGGTCATTAAATTGTATATTTTGAGATCCATTAATGAAAAGACAGACACTTTACTCAGTCTCTTGCTGTGGCCTTACTGCTGTCTGAAAGGTTCCATTAATGTGTTAGAAGAAAATCTGCAGTGTAGCAGGTGAGTACTTCAGGTGAAAGTAAAAACTTCTCCAACAATACTGTCCTGTCACAGACCTTAAGCTTTACCTACATGCTCTTCTGTCTTTGATGGCTTAATCACATGGCTAAAAACGGCTTCTCTGTGAGGATGCGGCAGTGGGGTTGAAAATAACACTTGACACTCTGTGCTGCCATACAGTGTCCTTCCCAAGTAATGTGATTAACTGTTAATTAGCATTTAGGACTTAATACAGTGCAGGAACTTTCTTCTTACAGGTGTTTGTGGAAGTGTACAACTTGACTGCGGATCCACACCAGATCAATAACATCGCTAAAACAATTGATCAAGAAATTCTTGAAAAGATGAACTATCGGTTAATGATGTTGCAGTCCTGCTCGGGAGCAACCTGCCGAACGCCAGGTGTCTTTGATCCCGGGTAAACACCAACTCAATTATTACAGTACTTTTCAACATAACTGCATATAATTAAACTTTTATAGAGGGTATTTGTGATGGAATGTAATATCACTGGCATACATACTGTTGTTTAATAGAGCTGCTTCTTAATGCATTTTTTTAATTTTTAATCTCTATTTTAATTTACCAAATATAACGTGATAGTATTAATACTTCTACTTTAATCTGCTCAGCCATTGTTGACTTAAAATAGCTGAAGCTTACAGCTACGCCAGGTAGTCAGAGAAAAGTGACTTCCAAGTTTGCCTGCAAACAAGGAAAAGCTCTGCAGGTTTCTGTAGGCAGGAATTCCCCAAATACTTGCTCTGATTGTTCCTGGAAATGCAGTTGGTAAAGAATGTTTCCTGCAGGACCTAAGCTGTGTTTATTAGTCAGTAGCTGTGAGTGAGTAGCACTTCTTGCCTCAAAATTCAGTCTGTAATCACTTTGACCAAAGTTTTTTTTAAGCACTACTTAAAAATGTCCTAACAGCTCTGCTATGTAAGTTTGCGATTTGAGAAAGCAAAACTGTGTTAGAATGCATCTCCAAATGCTTCGTTACATGCCAATATGCTGGTGGTGTTTGGAGACTATTGGCTCCTTGGCCACATATCATAGATGTGGAGATAGTCCCTACTGCACTGTTAAGAAAGCAACCACTTGACTAGCTTCGTACTAGAGCTATTCTAGAAATAAGATATTCCTAGAAGAGCCGGTCCCTATGGGCTAACTGCAGCTCACAGACTCTGTTCCTTTCTACAGGTACAGGTTTGACCCACGGCTCATGTTCAGCAATCACGGTGTTCGGGCTCGGAGGTTTTCTGCGCAGTCCTTACAAGGCATTTAAAAGCCTCTTGCAATCAACTCCCACTGACCAGTTTCTCCAGCGAATGCAGCAGGTCTGTCTCTGTAACTCTCATTGATTGCAGCTGGAAGACTTCTAATGGGCTGTTCAAACTCTGTTTGGAAGAAAGACCCTGATGTCCAGCTGCCTGCCTCGTGCAATATGTATATTTTACAGCTGAACTGTAACTCTAAATCATTAGACACAGCTAATCTGTCTTGCTGAAATAGTTGATTTACTACCTTTGTCTTTCTAGTACCTTTTCAAATCATGGGCACAGAGGTCAACCTCTGCCTTTGAATCTGAACAGTTTATTTTGTTCTAAACAAATCAATAAATGCATATTTAAGTCAGGTTAGGTAGGCAGGTGCTATTGCACAGTAATGCTCACCCACATTCACTGTCACAAAAGCAACATTTAATTATAGGTTTCCTGTATTGAGCTCAAAGCTGTTCATGACAATAGTGAACTTGCCCAAAATAGCTTAGGAAGGCATTAGGGAAAACTGTAGGATCTGACTAGCAAGTGTCTTGTACAGAATTAAAATCCATGTGCTAAATATTCTCTTCCAATGAGACCATTTCAAATGAGACCAATAAGTTTTGTAGGATGGCTTTGGTTGCTTCCAAACAGGAATGTCATATCAGCCTCCTCCCAGTTTTGCAATGCTGGAATGGGTTACTATGTACTACTGAAAAAACTTCCAGGGCCTAATATAGGCTTCCTAGGGAGTTAAACGAGAGAGTGTTGAGACTAACAAGTATTCAAATAAGTGTGCCTCTGTTTTGAGCTAACTCTTAAATCTCTTCTAATACACGAATAGAAACAATACTAAAAAAAAACACAAACCCCTCCACCTAGGGTACCACAGTAGAGCTGATCTGTCTCCCAACTCCAACACCTCAAGTGTTGAATTGTCTCACATCTTAAGTTGATTAGGTTCTTGAAGGTAACTTATTTTGAGAGTAAACTAGCTAAAAATAAAACATTGCTCACTGAGGGCGCTGGTTTAGGCAGTTTAAGTGCTTCATAGAGTGTCGCTTTTTGGTTGCGACATAACTACTCAGAACCTGCAGTAAGTGGCCTTCACACCAAAGGACTGCGTGTCTGATCTCTGACTGCAGTATGTTATTACTTGGTTTTGCTTTGGAAGGGTGATGTTGTCTTTTCAACCTTATGATCAGACTTATCTGAAGTGCAGCCAGTGCTTGGAGCCAAACTGGAGTATCTCATTATTTTGAAAAACACCCAGACTTACGTTAGCGTGTGACTTCTCTATGAATCCATTGGCAAAGCACCTTCTAGAAACACTCAGCAGTGTCTCCCTTGCAAGACAAGTTCATGTTGCTTGTGGGCAAATTAGCTGTCTTATCAGGCAAGATAACTACTCCTTTGTCAAATGGAGGCATTTAGTTTTCAGTTTGTTATTTCAGACCTTTTGCCCAAATAGAGTGCATGATGACTTCAACCACTGTCACGTAAAACCTTCTACTAAGGAATTGGTAGGTAGGCAACAAAGTATGATTCTTTCAAAACTGTGAAGGTGCTACCCTGGTGCACAGATCCACAAACTGGATACAAGCAGTACTACAAGAAGTTGAACTGTATTGGCTTTTAATTCTGGGGCACAGAAGCTGTCCATCAGCTTCTGTGGTGGCCAGCAAGTTTGGTTTTATTGAGCTCCTGTCTCAAGTCTAAGTCATTTATTCAAATGTTAAGGGTGACCAAATCTTTGGAGAAAAACACACTTGAAAGGTAACTTTTCAGCTGGAGCATCTGTATGAATACAGAGGGTTTGGGATTTTCAAAGTACTTACAAGTACTCAGGACTTTTTTTCCTCCACTGCAACTGTAGCTTTATCCTGATTTTTTTTTTTTTTTTTCTCGAGCCTTAGTATTGCCATCAGACTTTTTTTTTTTTCGTCTTTAAAAACAAAACCAAAGTTGTTTCTGTGCTCTCTCAAGTGTTTGTTTTGTTTGGTTGTTTTGGTTTTTTTTTTTTTTTTTTCAAAGTTCATTTATATAGTGTTTTACTCAGGTTATTCTAGAAACTTAGACTTGTTCCTTGTTTAAACTTTGTTTTGGTAGCTGTGTGGAGGCCAGCATTATGCTGCACGTTAAACCCTCAACAGTTTTGTTGAATATAGGCCCTGTGTCAAGTTTCTACTTGAGCTAAATTTCAGTGCAAGCAACGTGTTAGGACGCTTAACAGAAAAAGTACTTCTTGGTGGTAAAGTTACACATCTGTATAACAGTTTTTTCTTAAAGAGATCATAAACCATAACAAGGAAATGTTCTTCTAAATTATTTATTTTTGCCCTGCAATTAACATGAAAGTTGACAGGACTAATTCAGATTATTCAGTATGTGTGACCAGGTATCTTACCCAAATGAAAACTCTTCCTCCCTGCACACACCTCTAAAGCATTTTGACTCTTAATGAGGCTCAATAGTTTAACACACTCACTGTCACAGAACTGTACCACATCTGAAATCTATCATAGGTAGTAAATGTTGTATTAAATTGAAATTCAGAATTAAATTGGTCACTCCTTACTTAACCAGGAAGAGAATTGCAGTTCAGGAAAATATCTGCTTTACTCCTACTTTTTGACCAAGACTTAAGAACTGTTCTGCAACAGCCTGTAGGAGGAGGAACAGAAACTAACAGCTGCCTGCCTTCTGTCTTTTAGCGGAGTTTGTCACTTATCTGGTGTCCGTTTCCACGAAGCAGTAAATTCTGAGTATTTTTACAGCTTTGAATGAGCAGCATTCATTCTTATCCTTGATTTAAAAACTGTGAAGGAGCTTTAACCCTTATCCTAATTTCCAATTAATTGATTTTTAAAACAAAAGGATCTTTCTCAGTAGTCTGGTCTGTGTGCTATTTGACTGTGGCTGTATCCGGACCTTGCTGCTGATGGCCCAATGAAAGGGCCTCACTGGTACGGAGCTGGGTTTAGGTAGAAGATAATAATTTTAAAAAATTAATTTAAAAAACCACAAACCTATTATCAAAAGCAAAACTGTGAATTTTAATGATCTGTTCTGGTAAAGGAGGTACTACACAAGGAGAAATACAGTTAATAACTTTACCACATTACCCTAAATCACAACCATTCAGTATCATCGCATGAGCACAAGTGAATACAGCTAATGCGTGCTTACCCCCTAACTTGGGCTTCCTCAGTTTGAGGGATAACAGGGACACCTCAATGCAAACACATGCCGCCAAAGCAGCTATAATACCTTAACAATCAAGTTAAATTTCAGACTGATACTACAAGCTAAATGCAGTATTTTGTCATAATGAAACAGCTGTCATTGATTGTGACTCAGTTAAAAAGAACATTATTTGTATTTCTCTGTCTGTGAGCATACTTTGCTGTAGCGTGTTGTGAGAGTTCCTGTGCTGTTCTGAATGTCTGTTTGGAAAGTGCCCTTCCAGAGGACCCTGTTCACTGCTGCACTTTTGGGAAAGAAAAAATAAACTGCCTATGAAACTTCCTATCTTTCTGTTTCTGAACTTCAGTTAAACCTTCCCAAAGGGTCAAACTGCAACACGTTTCTAAAGATTGAATTCCTAATTTATATACCTGCTCCTCAACAGTGGTCACTAGTCAACTTTTCTGTGGTTACAGGGGACCTTTTATACAGCATTAGCAGGACAAGGCATGACTACACCAGGGAGAGAAACACGGATGTGAGAGAAAAATGCAAGCTGGACTTCCCATAGCTGGGAAATTAACAAAAGAGACAATAGAGAAACTGCTGTGCATAGTTAAGATCAGTATGTTTTGCCTCTGGGAGAAAGGAAGAATAAAATCCAACATAAGGCTTTTTCCAAAATGGAAAATCTGGGAGATAGGAATAGTCATGCTGCTCACCTCAGTCCCTGTTAAAGAATTTAATTCCTTGGATGGTTTAGTGCAACTGCTTAAAAATATCTCCATAACTACTCTGAACTGTAGAGTCAGGTGATTTGGTACCTTTTAACCTGTACCTTTAACCTTTTGCCTTGTGAAAGTCTGAGGCTTTCACAAGCTTCTAAAACAAGTATTTCAACACTGCATTTTCATTTTTCCTTAACCGTGTGCTATCAGTTTTCATTTCTCCTTGAGTGATGTGGCAGTCTTCTCTGAAGTAAAGAAGAATAGCTGCTCTTTTTATTTTAAGGCTCCAGTTTATAAAAAATGATAACTGCCTATTGCAGCACCACAAGAAAAGGCAGTTCCGTATTACCTAGATAGATCTTCCCATCGTGCTCAAAGACGTCGCTGACAGCCCAAGTGACGCTGCCATCAGGGTCATGGAAGCTTGACACAATGTCTCCTTTGTCATTTATTTCTAAGAACAAACCGTGCTTGTGAAGGAAAATGCTGTAGAATGAGAAAGGAATCACCTGTTTTAGAAAAAAAAGAAAGGTACAAGGTTAACACTTCATTCATGGGGCAGGAGGAACCTGTATGACTAGAAAGGACAGTGCTAATAGATTGCTTTCCAGATTTTGCTACAGATTCAGCTGTTACTTAATCTTTCTGTAGCATCCACTGGGCTGTCTAAAGCTGCCAGTCCAGTAATGACTCACTGATCTTAAAGAACAGTCAGTGCCTCAACCGCCCGTGGATGATGTTAGAACATATTCCAGCTGCCAAAAGCCACCAATTTTCTAAAAGCGGGAGTAAGAGGAACTTGCGGGAACACAACTGAATCACACACTTCAGTGTTTTTCCTGGGCAAGTTCTAGGAAAAAAGGCACCATGGTTCCTAGTAAAAGTAGCACGGTTAATCGTAACCAGCTCCACGACTCTTGCGTGGCCAGAATGACTTTGCAGAGTCCTATAGCAGAATCCTCCCATGTTGTGTAAAGAGTTCTTCACCTGCCTTGACAATATTGTGTTGCTGCAAACAATGGGCTGAGGGCTTGCGGATCTGAACTGCTTTTATCAATACTGATTTTTCTACTTTTCAAAGTTCTTGGTATTGCCACAACAATAAAACTGCTGTATTTTAATACGTAAAAGAAACCAACCCTCAAACGTTCCAGAGAAATCAAAGTTAGGACGTGTTGGGATGCTGGCTAGTAAAGATTAAGGAGTTGTCTCTTGTGTTTCCTAGTGAAGAACAACAAGTACTTTCATATTTAAAAACATAAGCATTGTTTGTGACACCAATAGTTAATACCGCACAGTGTCAAAGTTACCTTGGCAATAAATCTCTTCAGGAATGGGTACGGTCCTAAAGCATCCAAAAAGGGAGGAAAGAAACCGGGCAGGCGAGCAGTAGATATTCCAACTCGGTAAAAGCCTGTGTTTGATAACCTGATGTTGTCTGGATACCCAGGCAGGTTGTCCACAAAAACCTCCTTTTTTCCTGCATTTGCTCCGCTCACCCAATAGCTGCAAAAGGGGAATTTTATGCACAAGTTACAATGGCTGCTGCAAAATACAGCAAGCTCAAACACACAGAAGAGCTGTGATTTTGTTTCACAAAAGGTATTTTTCAAAATACAGAAAAGGACGCTGCAGGAAGCAGTGAGGACAAAGGATTAAACTTTAGTAGCAATGACTGATCCAAAAATTCATCCTACATAGCTTTAAACTGGAGGGGGAAGACTTAGATCAGACATATGGAGGAATTTCTTCACCATTAGGCGGGTTGAGGCCCTGGCACAGGTTGCCCAGGGAAGCTGTGGCTGCCCCATCCCTGGAGATGTTCAAGGCCAAGCTGGATGGGGCCTGGAGTAGCCTGGTCTGGTGGGAGGTGTCCCTTCCAACCCAAGCTATTCTATGATTCTATAACAGCAACCCTGTCAGCAGCACATCTTCAGTTCACATTTTGAGAAAAGAAAAAAGCATGAAAATCATGCCTACAAATAAATTAAAAGCATGTAATATAAACTAACATGTAGTATCTCATGTCTATGAGAAGAACGATGTTTAACGTACCGTATGATTCTACATATGCTGGTTTCTGCTATTAGTATGTAATCTTCATACGGAGAGAGTGCGATCCCATTTGCCATATACAAGCCACTGAGAACTGTTCTTCCTGTTCTTGTTACGGGGTTGTAGGCCAACAGGCGGCCAAGATGGTTTGTTTCAATTACCTTAAACAATACATCTAATGTAAAGCTAGACTATCAAAATGCCTGTTTCAAGTAGAATAGAAAATACTCAGAAATTGTGTTAGCATAAATGAGATCAAATCAAAATTTTACAGAATGGCAGGTGGCACATTTCTCTTATCACTAAAGGAGCAAAGGTTTCCATTCACGTCATTTCCCAGGCTGATCGTGATATTCATGTAAAACCAAAGGAACATGTGAGTTTAAAAGCCCAGACTTCAAAAAAATACGTTGTTCTGCAGTTCCTGCTCTAGCAAAATACTGAGGCCTATGAGGCTTTTGCGAGCAATTACAGCTTCTTAAAATCAATCTGGAAAGCACTCACGAGTGTTTTGCTAAAGCAAGTGAACAGCTGACATCTTACTTATGATATGAAGAAATTTGAGTAAGTTTCTTCTGCTAAAAATGTGCGGCTTTGAATTATGTCCACGTGAGCCCTGTGACCAGGAAACAGACTTTATATTTGTCGTTTATACTGGCAACACCTTGTCAACTTTGAAATACAAAATGGCAAAGACAGTTTCTATTTTCTTCACCGAAGGGGTTCTCAGGCACTGGCACAGCTGCCCAGGGAGGTTGGTTGAGTCCCCATCCCTGGAGGTGTTTAAAAGACAGTTAGATGAAGCACTTCAGGATCTGGTTTAGTAGTGGACAGGTAAGGTTGGACTCAACAGTCTTTTCTAACCAAGCAATTCTATGATTCTATGAGGTGCTGCCAAGCAATAATTGTGATAGGTTGAAGAAGCAGCAAGCAACACACAAGAGATTTCAACTGTTTGTTGGGGGGATTTATACCTTTAATAACTTCATTCTCGATTCCCACCCCTTAAATAGGTTTCTCTCCTTGTGTTTTTTTGCATTGCTTAATTTTATCCACAATTCTGCTAGGAAAGACAAGACGCAGCATAGACTTCATGTCTGTGACCTCACTGCATTTCATCTTCACAGACAGTTTGTTCCAGATTGAGTTTTACTCAAAAGCCTGGACTTGACAGAAAAGACACCTTCAAGCACACCAGCCATTTCCCATGTTGCATTTAACTGCAGTATAAGACCACGCTTGTAAAAAAACACAAGGAACGAACACGTGAAAACACAGACTGTACCATATCTCATGACAATTTCTTGGGGTAATCATACCCGCAGGTTTTGTATTTCGGCAGAGCAGCTACAGACTAGCACAGCCCGTCCTCTGCCTCAGGGCTTGAACACACTGCATTCACAGCATGCTTGGGTAAAACAAGCAGCATTGAAAAAAGCTTCTCTTCTGCAGCCTGACAGGCAGAGCTGCCAGCACAAAATTTAAAACTCAAGCTACCTACAGAGATTACCACATCTCACCTCGTATTTGTGATGTCGTCTTTCCCACTTGCTACTCGAATCCGTAAAATAAATCAATTTTGTCTTTGATATTTCTAATCCATTTAGGAATTTGAAAGGCAGCCCATCCACACCTGGTGAACAAAAATGACTGCTGATTAAAATAAATACAAAAGCACTAAGTGTTCAGATTGATTCAGATCCATGCAAGCTTAGGATTTCAGACATTGCAATTCCATATCTCGTAGTTAATGCTATCACTATCCTTAATTTGTCTCAAGCTCAAGTCCAAGCTCCAAATTACTTTTATTTGCTGGGAAATATGTTCAGGCTGCAGCTCCACATAACACATACCAAACCAAAAGCCTCTGACAAATAGAACTACTTCTGTTTTCTTCTGGTTTTTAAGCAAAGCTTAAAAATACAAAGCCAAATACAAAGCAAAATACAAAGACAAAGTCAGTCTCACTCACTAGTATTTGATCTCAGTAGATTAAAGTGCCTAGATCTTCCAGTTTATACATAAGCATAAGGACCAAACCCAAGATCAATCTACTTTCCCACTAATTGTAGCATCACCTTTTTCACTTGATAGCAGGAGGGTTTTCTCTCCTGTCCTTGGATTGACTTTGTAAAGACCTAAATAAGAATCCACCACAATCAGGTTACCATCCTGATCCATTCGGACTCCATGGGGCCGGCCACATACTGGTTCATAGTCTGGAGTTCCTGGGATACAAAAAGGAGGATGTAGAAAATTATATAAATATTATAATAATATAAATAAATAAATAAATAAATAAATAAAACCTACATATAATATTATATACACTATAATATATAAAATATACACTATATTGGATATATATTATATAGCCTATAAAATTTATAATATAAATTATATTTATAACAGAACTGTTATTTATAATATATATTGTTATAACTATTATATATTTTACATATAATATATTTTATATATTATGTGGTATATATTTTATATAATACATTATTATATTATATTATATTATATTATATTATATTATATTATATTATATTATATTATATTATATTATATTATATTATATTATATTATATTATATTATATTATATTATATTAATAATATAAATATATAAAATCTGCACCAAAAATATATGTAAACATTTCAGTGTATGTCTTACTCATGCATTGGTAGAAAAGTAAATCCAGCCTCACAGTTCAGTTACTGGTGATGCACCAGGACACACTATTCTGGGTCTCTGATGCCTTTGTGAGATTTGAAAAGTTTCTGAAATACATTTTGACCCTGAGGCAGGAAAATAATTGGACAGATTGTGTGTTTAGACCACCCTCTAAAGCTTTATATAGAAGGAGTTCCATAAAATGTTCTTTGTTTCCATGGCCAGTCTGTCCAAGTCAGTCTCAAGTGCTGGAGCAGTGCGTCGTTATGCCCTAACCTTAACTATGTGAGGAAAAACTACAGTTTAGCAGTTCCTCGTACAAATTTGCATTAAAGAATCAGAAATTGTTAACATTTAGATGAACAGGTTTGTTGTCATTTTCACACCAGAACTGTTGCTCACCACATCCAGGTACCTCCTGCCCCATCTGAGTAATGAAATGCAGCCGGTCCCCACTGATCATCCACAGCTTCCCGTCCACTGTACCAGTGTAGATATTGCCTTAAAATAAGTACATCAGAAGACTGTTTTAAAATGGACCAAGACACATAAAAGACGGATAATCATCATTGCTGTGAGCCCTTCCTTGCTCCTAATTTACATATTCTCTGCAAACACAAAGAGACAACAAAACGGAGAGGAAACCATACAGCTTACTTTGAATATATATTTATAAA
Source organism: Coccyzus lansbergi (assembly GCA_033558105.1). NCBI lineage: Eukaryota > Metazoa > Chordata > Aves > Cuculiformes > Coccyzidae > Coccyzus > Coccyzus lansbergi. The sequence continues at coordinate 136,012 of JAUMJK010001324.1, read as the reverse complement.
GCAAAAAGCGCAATAATAAATTGCAGATAAGAAAAAAATATGAATAGTTCACATGTTCATTTTATAAGCAAAAAGAGCAATAATAAATTGGAGATAAGAAAAAAATATGAATAGTTCACATGTTCATTTTATAAATACATAATAATATCAAAACTATCGTAATACTATAAAATATCGCACGTATATAAATGTAACATATTTCTTTATGATGAGACTGATGAGGCACAGGCCCAGGTTGCCCAGGGGAGCTGTGGCTGCCCCATCCCTGGAGGTGTTCAGGGCCAGGCTGGATGGGGCCTTAGGCAGTCTGGTCTAGTGGTACAGTTTCAAATGGATGGGCTTTAAAGTCTCTTCCAACCCAAACCATTCTACAATTCCATGACATCTTTCTATCATAACTTAATACTGTCATACTAACATAATAAAGCTATCTTGGGACTCTCCTGGGTTAGCAGCAAAGGCATCAAGGGTGAGACTAAAGATTCACAGTGATATTCTCATGCTGTGAGAGAAAATCAGTGAAAGCATTAGAAGAGCTCACATGATCTGCCTTTCTGTCCCAAGGACTATGCCGCTTTATCAGCCAGCTAAAGCGCACAGTAGACAAAAGGGAAACATTACAACTGATCCCAAACAAGTAAGTGCCCCTTCTCACAGAGCATTAAAATCCTAAGCAAAAAAAACAAGCACAGGTTGGGGTTTTCTTTAAGTTGTGATGTTTTGCTTTAGTTTTGAAACACCAGGATACCCCAAAAATGTATAAGCTTGCATTAAAGGACTGAGCATTTTTCCATTGGAAACATACTTAGCAGTTGCTTTCTTCCCTGCTTTCAAAGTGTTTACATTAACAAGTCAAAAAACTCACAGGAAGTCTTCAAATCTTTTGACATTGTATCAAAACCCCAAAACCTCCTGTGCAGAGTATCAAAGGCAGGACACTAGCAGTGACTAACCCCACCTTTGGAAACAGCTTCCTCCTTCCTTTCAGCTGGCCTGGACTCTGCCACAGTGCAATATGCAAGTGACCAGACCCGGCCTTGCTGTTCAACAAAATACACTTTTAGTGTGAAGTCTGCAAACTGGAAACATTTCTCTGATTTGTCTCCTATATCCACAGATTGAACTAAGGCAGGCATTATTTTCTTTACATGACCAACATTTTCACTCTAGACTTGTTCACATTTAAAAATGTGCAGTCACTTGGCCACAGGTGTTAAAAGATGCTCCATAAAAGTTACGCTACCTTCCCCTGCCAGTATTACTGAGAAAACAGAGATTCTGAGTTTGTCTGATGAGCACTTGCAACAGAGGAAAGAACAAAATGTCTAACATCTGCTCACTCACATCTACGGAAAAATGTTACAAGCAAATAGGACAGATTCTCAAAGTATCGCCTGTCAGAACTGGATTAAAAGAATTGTCTAGGATTACTGGCATACAGAAAGCACCTGTTTGTCCAAAGGGAGAAATTCAGAGCCACTGCCCAACACCACAACTTTGCCTGGGAAGAAACAGAGGCTCAACTTTGCTGTCATTAAATATACTGGCATTCTAATGCCTCAAAAGGCATGTTGCAAACAGCTGAAATTTCTCATTACATACCACATTTTGTATTTCAAGCGATAAATCTTAGACTTGTAATGCTATTTTCTATCATGCTATGCACTAGGCTATGATGCCATACTTAGATTTATACAGTTACTTGCACTGGACTTCTCTCATGGGTATTTTTAGTAAAGAGAAACAAACAAAAAAAAATCCAAAACAAAACAAAAAACCAAAACAGAACTACTCTAGTTACCCATAATATCCTGCCCTTTTAACATAAGAAAAAAGCATTTACCCAAATCAGGCAACATCACCACAACACTTAACTACAACACTAGTCACATTGCATGATTGCAAGTGACCAAACTCAGTCTCCTAACCTGTCCTTAAATTCAGAGAAGATCCATGGTAGAACTAACATACTCAGGAAAAATAGAACCCAAACAGTGTTCTATACAGCATCATGTAAGAGGTTAGACTGGGCAACACAGAGCACTTGCAGCATTAGTTCTCACATTTTAAATACACTCTGTAAGACTCATTTTGAATGCTACCCTTTCTGAGTGCTGTAGAGAAAAAGGTGGAGAACAAAAAGTGCAAAAAAGACGATTTAAGACAGCACCTTTGAAGCAAGCAAGAAGGAACAGTTTTGAGAAGACATTTGCTTGGAATGGGTGCCTCAATGCAAGGTGTTAGGAGCTGAGTCCCTTCCAGGACTATGGAGCTACAACAGACAATGCTTCTAATTTCAGCTTACACAATAGCAAACATGAGCGCTCCTGGCTATTACCTCTTGCCTCTGTAGCACACAACAAAATATAGTATCATTCAGGTAAACACAGAATCATATAATAGTTTGGGTTGGAAAGGACCTCAAAGATCATCCAGTTCCACCCCCCTGCCAAGGGCAGGAATACCTCCTACCAGACCAGGCTGTCCAAAGCCCCATCCAACCTGGCCTTGAACACCTCCAGGGATGGGGCAGCCACAGCTTCCCTGGGCAACCTGTGCCAATGCCTCATCGCTTTCATTGTTAAGAAATTCCTCCTTATGCCTAGTCTGAATCTGCCCCTCTCCAGTATATACCCATTGCCCCTAGTCCTATCACTACAAGCCTTTGTGAACAGTCCCTCCTCAGCTGTCTTGTAGCCCCTTCAAGTACTGGAAGGTCACTCTAAGGTCTCCTCAGAGCCTTCTCTTCTCCAGGCTGAACAACCCCAACTCTCTCAGCCTGTCCTCGTATGGGAGGTGCTCCAGCCCTCTGATCACCTCTGTAGCCTCCTCTGGACCCTCTCCAACAGTTCCATATCCTTCTTATGTTGAGGATTCCAGAACGGGACACAGTACTCCAGGTGAGGTTTCACAAGAGAGGAATAGAGGGACAGTATCATCAGTTTTTAACTCTCCTCTTTCAATAAGTGGATGAAGCAGGTATATCAGATGTACAACCTGTAGCAGATGGATAACTTTACCCGTTTGGAAATTATCTACTTACCTTCACCATCAACAGTAAAAGACTCGGGACCTTTCAGCTGTCCTGTGAAGATTCTTTGTCCACTCTGAAGCTTTTTATTCACTTGCAGTGGTCCAACTAAGGCAGGAGGTGGCTTTTCAAAACTGCACCAAATGAGTTATAAATAAGACATGAGAAACAGGACCACATTGGACAAAAAAATTATTTGAGGGGAAAGTAATAACACTTTATTCCAGATACACAAGTCACAAGGTATTATCTTTTTTTATTTTAAAGAATTAGTTAAAACTATTAGTATTTGTTAAAACTATTACTTCAAACTGAATCAAGAATCCTGTGGAGCTTGTGAGCCCAAGATAAAAAGAAGAGACTTTTCAGATGTATTTTTAATGAAATCGGTACAAACACAAAATTGGCATCATCCTAGTCTTATTCCCTGCCATCAGTCAGTGAGCTGCTAACAATCTCTCTACATGTATGCAGGAATACTGCATTATTTCACTTGAAATCCCCCTTTTAAAAAAGTGTTTCTATTTTCCAGTTTTATATAAGCAACACAATTTCTTCCCACATATAACCTTAAGCAGCATGCTTTATATGCTCCTGCAGGATGAAAAGTATAGGAGACGTTTTGAAAGCACAGGTTATTCCTTGACAAACACAAGTATGCTATGGAACTTCAAAATTAAGCAGGGGAACATACATGAACGGTTCTGGATCAATAGGAGATGGCAAAAAGTAAACACTAGCAAAAGTCACAAGGACTGCAGCTGGAAATGCCCATGGTGGGAACCTGGGGGAAAACGAAAACAATTTTATACTCATTACAATTTTATACTCAAAACAATTTTATACATGCAGGAGGAGGGTAAGTGGGGAGTAAGAAGAGAAAATATTTTTGGAAAAGTTAAAATATTTCAGTGCTAAAAGTTAAGACTGAAGTAGGACAAAGCAGACAACCTGGTGGATGCTGCCATGGAGAGGAGTGGCCCAGCTGCTCCATGAGCAGCACTGCAGTCCTGCTCTGCCTCTGCACAGAGCTTCTCTGGTCTCCATATGGGTGAACAGCTAAAAACCACAAGATTTCATAGAATGATTTCATAGAATGATAGAATCACCAGGTTGGAAAAAACCTATTGGATCATCGAGTCCAACCATTCCTATCTGCCATCTAACCAATTCTTTTACCAAGTTCTTTTTCTAGTAGTTCATACCTGCTGTGGGCAGAGCCACGAGCCCAGTTACTTGAATGGTGGGTGACTTTGATGACCCTAGTACATTTAAGGCCTTTTACCAAATTTATCCTGGCTGACCCTTGGGAGCGCTCACTGTTAACAGGTTTTACCAAGCACACACAAAGTGATAATGTGGTGGTTGCACATGTGAAGTTAAGGGGTCTCACATCAACCAGCCTGCAAGGAACCAGTCAAACAATTGCAGACCTGTAACACCCTGGGAAGAGCAACAGAGAGATCAGAGCAAACTGTGAAGTAGAAACATAGAATTGTTTGGTTGGGTAAGACCTTTACCTAGTCCAACTGTATCTGTCCACTACTAAACCACATTTTGAGCACCTTGTCTGCTCATTTTTTAAACCCTTCCAGAGATGGGGACTCCACCACCACCCTGAGCAGCCTCTGCAAGTGCCCAAGAACCTGTTCAGTGAAGAAACATTTCCCAGTACCCAATGTAAACCTCCCCTGGTGCAACTTGACATTATTCCCTCTCATCCTATCCCGTGTTCCTTAGGAGAAGAGACCAGCAGCCACCTCTCTATAACCTCCTTTCCAGGGATTGCAGAGCGCAAGGACAAAGTCATTCAACTGGAATCACAGAATCACTAGGTCCAACTGTTCCCAGCCCCACTAAACCCTGTCCCTCCTTTACCCATCTTTTAAATTCCTCTAGGGATGGTGACCCAAGCCGCTCTCTGGGCCGCCTGTTCCATCGCCCAATGACTATTTCTGTGAAAAATCAGGGACAATTATGTAAGAAACACTCATTCACTGGTAAAATATTGAAAAGGACAAAGTCTCCGAAGCAAAGGCAATAATATTTTTATTGACAACTCAGCGCTGAATTGGATGCCCCTCTAAAAAAGGCACATTACAAAAGCAGTGGGAATACAGGCTAGTTTTAGACAAAGACCCATATAAATCTTCAAAGAATGGTCATTAATTTTTTTTTTTGATTAGCCAACTATGTCTGGAGATTGCCTTCAGGTTATCTCCTACGACAGCTGCATCTCACAAGGTAACTAAGCGTATTGATACCTTCTCACAGCCTTAAAACTGCCTCTTAGCCTAAACCAGCTACATCTTACAAGGCAGATTGATATGATGAGATAATTAAATGTACAACCCACCTGCAGCAAAGCTTATCAATTAATTCTCACAACTAATTAGGAAATTAGGTTGATTCACATTCCTTGGAGGTGTTTAAGGCACGAGTAGATGAGGTCGGCTGAGAGAGCTGGGGTTGTTTAGCCTGGAGAAGAGGAGGCTGAGAGGAGACCTCATTACTCTCTACAACTACCTGAAAGGAGGTTGTAGAGAGGAGGGAGCTGGGCTCTTCTCCCAAGTGACAGGGGACAGGACAAGAGGGAATGGCCTCAAGATCTGCCAGGGGAGATTAAGGCTGGAGATTAGGAGGAAGTTTTTCACAGAAAGGGTCATTGGGCATTGGAATAGGCTGCCCAAGGAGGTGGTTGATTCACCTTCCCTGGAGGTGTTTAAGGCACGGGTGGATGAGGTCCTGAGGGACATGGTTTAGTGTTCGATAGGAATGGTTGGACTCGATGATCCGATGGGTCTCTTCCAACCTGGTGATTCTATGAAAAATTAGGGAGGATTCAACCGCTTTTACGAAACAGAAAATAAGTAACCAGAAAAGTAAAGTTTTTAACGGAAAGCACTAACAAAGCCTTTAAAGGGCATGAGATAAAAAGGAGTTTTCTCGGAAAGGGGGACCCGAGGTGCATCCCCCACCTCCCTCACCGCATCCGCCTCGCGTCTCCCCAAGAGGTTTGTTTTTTTTTTTTTAATAGGAAGAAACTGCCCTCCCTCGGCTGTTCCAGCCTCCCGAGGTCGGATGGTGCCCGCTCCGAGCCACGGTGACCGAGCCGAGCGCCGCCCGGCCCTGTTCTGCCCTGCCCTGCCCTACCCACCGCCTCCCGCCATGGAACCCGCCCCGACCCGCAACCCCTCACATGGCGCTGAGATGGCGTCCCCGGCCGGCTCCTCCTCCAGAGGGCAGGGCGGGCAGGGGCCGCGGATGGCGGGAAGTGCCTTTCTCTATTTGGTTTTTTTTGTGGTTTTTTTTTTTTTTTTGTGTTGTTTTGTTTTGTTTTTAAATTTTCCCTTGTATATGAGAAAGTCGATTTGTTTTCTATTTTATTCTTAACTGTTATTCTTGACTTTGCACACTCTCCTCGGTGGAAAAATGGTTGGATGGAGGGCCCAGAGAGTGGTGGGAAATGGTGTTAAATCCAGCTGGAGTCCAGTCCCAAGTGGGGTTCCCCAGGACTCAGTGCTGGGTCTAGCCCTGTTCAATGTCTTCATCAATGACCTAGATGAAGGCATTGAGGGTACCCTTAGCAAGTTTGCAGATGACACTAAGCTGGGTGGAAGTGTCGATCTGCTGGAGGGTAGGGAGGCTTTGCAAAGGGACCTAAACAGGCTGGACCGCTGGGCAGTGTCCAATGGCATGAGTTTAACACAGCCAAATGCCGGGTCCTGCACTTGGGGCACAACAACCCTATGCAGAGCTACAGACTAGGAGAAGTCTGTCTAGAAAGCTGCCTGGAGGAGAAGGACCTGGGGGTGTTGGTTGACAGCCGACTGAACATGAGCCAGCAGTGTGCCCAGGTGGCCAAGAAGGCCAATGGCATCCTGGCTTGTATCAGGAACGGTGTGACCAGCAGGTCCAGGGAGGTTATTCTCCCACTATACTCGGCACTGGTGAGGCCGTTCCTTGAATACTGTGTTCAGTTCTGGGCTCCTCACCACAAGAAGGATGTTGAAGCTCTGGAGGGAGTCCAAAGAAGACCAGCAAAGCTGGTGAAGGGGCTGGAGAACAGGCCCTATGAGGAACAGCTGAGAGAGCTGGGGTTGTTTATCCTGGAGAAGAGGAGGCTGAGAGGAGACCTCATTACTCTCCACAACTACCTGAGGGGAGGTTGTGGAGAGGAGGGAGCTGGCCTCTTCTCCCAAGTGACAGGGGACAGGACAAGAGGGAATGGCCTCAAGCTCTGTCAGGGGAGATTTAGGCTGGAGATTAGGAGGAAGTTTTTCACACAAAGGGTCACTGGGCATTGGAACAGGCTGCCCAGGGAGGTGGTTGATTCACCTTCCCTGGAGGTGTTAAAGGCACAGGTGGACAAGGTCCTTGGAATTGTCCAAGGAATTGTCCAAGGGATTGTTTAGTCTGGAGAAAAGGAATAATAGAATCACCATGTTGGAAAAGACCTCTTAGCTCATTGAGTCCAACCATTGCCATCAATCACTAAACCATGACCCTCAGGACCTCGTCCACCCGTGCCTTAAACACCTCCAGGGAAGGTGAATCAACCACCTCCCTGGGCAGCTTGTTCCAATGCCCAATGACCTTTTCTGTGAAAAACTTCCTCCTAATGTCTAGCTTAAATCTCCCCTGGCAGAGCTTGAGGCCATTTCCCTCTTGTCCTGCCCCCTGTCACTTGGGAGAATAGGTCATCTTGCTCTTCACAACCTCCTTTCAGGTAGTTGCAGAGAGCAATGAGGTCTCCCTCAGCCCCCTCCAGGCTAAGCAACCCCAGTTCCCTCATATGCTCCTCGTAAGACTTGTTCTCCAGCCCCCCTCACCATCTTCGTCACAAAAAGCAGAATATTTTTGAGATAAAGGGAAGTTTGATCTAAGTAATTGTATTATTTTTGAAAGTTAGATAGAATGTCCCTGTGTCAGCTTTTCTTTCAGTCAGCTACAAATTAGCAAGTTTTGACTGTTGTGAAGATCGTATCAACATTAAATGAGTCCTTGGAAAGCAACAGAATATGCGTAAGATTTCTGGGAAAATTTAAACCCATGCATGTAAGTGGGAAATACATCCTGTCCCAGCTCTTGTCGCGCAGCACATGATGGATGGAAATTGCTCCCTTGCATCGTCCAGCCCTGATAAAGGATTCTGGCTTCCTAAAACTCCAAAATGAGCCTTAGAGAGTTTATTTGCTGACATTTTTGCTATCAAACCCATTCTGTAAGTCTGTGAATTCTTGTTTGGTATTGAAGGGAAAGCAACAGGAACATCAGGTACAGGAGAAAAATAAACACATCACAGAAGTAAGTATTGCCAACTTCAACTTTAATAATGGAACCATCTTTTTTTTGCGGTTTCAGTAATAACTTTAAGGGGAATAAAAATTTCCCTACAAAAATAAAACTAAGCTCGTCAAAATTATAAATATTTTAAATGTTTCCTTTTAAAGACATACATTTTAATGTTTCCCTGCATTCCTCCCCCCCGCTCCCCACCCATATCATTTAATCATTCTGGTACCATCACATAATGAAATGAAGACAGTTTTTCAACGAAAGCTTTGACAGTTCAATTTGATGCTAAAATTAAAAAGAGAAAAGCTGACTAGGCACAACCATTTCTTTTAAATTAAAGCTGCTGAAATTGCCAGGGTGTGAAAAAGAAGAAAAACCCCACACATGACAACTTACAATAATTACCTGTGGACTAAGACAAAAATTGATATTTAAGTTAATTTTGGTCCCCCGCCCCACCCCCTTCGCCCCCAAATCAAGACTCCTAGTGCATACAACACTGATTGAGGCTTTCGGCTACATTAAATGCAGATGCGCCTACCTAAAAGACTGATAGTTTAGTTCAAGTAAAGCCAAAATTCACATATTTTTTTATACTCCACTTTTAGACTCAAACAGTGTTTGAGCAACAAATGGTTCGATCTTGACAGCGATTATGTAATGATTACATAGGTATGGGTAGATACATAAATAGATGTTAACAGAATACCCACCAACATGCTGCTGCATTCATACAAAAACAAAACATAAAAGCATTCCCTGAACCATTATAAAGTGTCTCACTTGAGGATAATGTTACTAACTCACACATGCACTACAATGTTACATGTGAAATTAAAAAAACAACCAAGATAATGCCTTACATATGCTTTATAGTTAGTCCTACTCTTAATTTCTCTTAACACTTTAACACATTATGATTGTCTCATTAAAGTTTGCAAATTCTTTTTACCAAAACAAAAACAAACCTGTAAAGAGTTCTTTTTAAAAAGTCCTACTAAGGTAAGGAAACAAAGGCACAATTACATCAAATTAAGGGGAGGAACAGAAGCATCTTGGAGTTCCACACAGTATCCATTAGATGTCACCAAAGTTTTAACAATTCCTTGGGAATTTCAAACAAACACCCTAAGAGCAGAGGGAAAAACCCCACCAAACTTCTGCTGCTCTTAAATGGTTGCACTCCTCCACCCCACCCCATAATATATAACTCATTTCCTCTCTGGCACGATAATGACTGAAGTCAACAGTTACTCAAATCTGCCTCATGCTTCTATTGCACACCCACTTCTTTGGTTTCTTTTGAACATGCTTTTTTAGATAAATAACTCTGAGAGAAGAACAATTATATTTACAGTAAAGTAAAAAGTTTTCTTGCTACATTTTTCCTACTTTTAAATCAAGTAAATCAGCAGTCTGCAGAATTTGGTAATCAGTTTTTCAATTAAGAATTTAAAAACCATAAGGAAAAAAAACTTCTGAATTAATAAAAGCAGGAATTACTAAGCTCAGTCACCAACACAGCCAATGAATGGCTGGACTCAATGATCCAGTGGATCTCTTCCAACCTGGTTATTCTATGATTCTACGAATGTTAATTTTCTGCTAAGCTGGAAACAGGAACAAGAAATTCTGCTTCCTTTGCCTGACTGAGTCTTTAACAAACAAAAAGCAGAGGAAGCTATTTTTGTCTTTCAGATAAGATAATTCATAAGTCATCCAGCCTAAAAATGGATTGCTGAGCCAGAGGAAAGGCCTAATGTAGAATGAAGACCAAATGCATCTGTAGCTATAGCTTATGTCTAAACACTTGCGAGATGGGCATTGCTCACAGAGTTATCTGAGACATTGTCCACTTCTCAGAATTCAAGTAAGCAGCCGCCTTTTAGCTTTGCTGCACTTTCAAACCCCCATTACACATTTATGGAACCAGCTTCTCCAATAATGCCTTGTACATGCGGCTCCATTTCTGTTCTTATTTAGCTTTTGCCTCTCATTCCTTCCCAGTACTTCTATTATCTATTTCTTTTCCAGTGTGGATTTATACAATTAAAATACCATAAAACTTATTCACAAGACTATAACATCCTAAAACTTTAATCTTGTAGAACTCATATTTTAACTTTCCTCTGTATAAATACTATTCCCATTTAAAACCAGTCCTCCTCTGTCAGCTGTTAGTCCTCCTCCCTCTACTCTTACCTTCCTTTCAACTTTCTCTTTACCTTCTCCATAAAAGACCACGTTAAAGCCCTCCACAAATTTCACAGAACAAAACCGATGAACTCATATACCTTCCATCTATAACAGTTCTCTCACAAATTATACAGTAACTATTTGAAAACAGAAAGGTAGTGCAAATTAATTTAATCTCAAAGATAGTGCTCCAACTAATTCCTGTCCAGATGGTTTTACTCATTTTTTAACCCATCAATTTGCACATCCTTACTCATAAAGCTACCATTAAAGCAAAGAAGAATAAAAATTAAAAAAAAAATAAAATCTTATTTCATAGCATCCTAGAAAATCGATTACAGTTCACAGCTTGCACCAAGATAACTTGGAAAACTCTCTAGGCACACCGAGGGTTGCAAACTGATGTACAAACATGCAGAATCCCTTACCTGTGGGTGCAAGATGCTAAGTGACCTGGCTTAGGGAACTAAGTCTATAGCAAAATTCAGGTACCCTGGCATCACAAAACAGTCTTCTGAATAAAGAAAACTACTCTCTGCTGCTCTTTGTACATTGGGTTTGGCATGCTATACTGACATTTGGTAGCGTGCATTTTTCCTGAGTGTCCTGTGGCCCCTTCTTAACCGGGTTTCCACACCCCACCAAGGGCTTCTTCAAGTTTGTCTCTGTAAGCTGCATAACGCTTCTTTAAGATTTGCAGTTGCTCGTTTTCCTCTTTGTCCAGTATACGCAAAAAGTTTCGCAGTTCAGGAATGCTGAAAGCTTCCCACTGGAAAGAGAAAAAGAGAAAAGGAAAGGTGAGTGGATCAGAAAATACCTACATAATTTATATATGTTCTTAAAAGAAAGCCTCAGACGCCCAAAGCATTTCAAACTAGAACAGTATCTGGCACCCGCCTTGCAAATCCTAGGGACCCAAAAACATTTTACTCCTCTAAACTATTTTTTGTTCTGCAAGTAACAATAGGTCAGCCTAACCACAAATGAATGTTTACAAAAGGCGCTAAGTAAATATAACAAGAAAAAAAAAATCTGCTTCCAAAAAATGGATCCCCTCATCAGCACAGATCAAACAGAAGCCCACTCATCTGCAAAGTTAAACAAACACACAAACCAGCAGGAGCGTAACATACCATGACTTCTCCAGTTTCATGCTCGCGCAGAACGAAACTGAGCATTTCTGTCCTGGGGCCTGCCACCAAACGCAGGTAGAGGGGATGTTCTCGGTCTGACAGCTTGCATGTATAAACTGCAGGATAAGAAAAGCACAGTAATTATCACCTTTTTCTAATGGTGTTTCAAACGCTTGGAATTATGAAGGCTAATGTTAGAAAATTTCAGAGATGTGCATGTGTAGCCATGCAATTTACACATTTACCTACTGCCTACTTATTATGTGGGCAGCCTGATCTAGTGGGAGGTGTCCCTGCCCATGGCTGGGGAGTTGGAACTAGATGATATTTAAGGTCCCTTCCAAGCCAAACTATTCCATGATTCTACGCTTCCAATCTACACACTGGCTTTGAACAGGTGAGTTTTAGGGAGAATCTGAACAGAAGACTGATGGTAACAGTGCAACACTCCATTCACACAGGAATGAAACAGCCTCTAGTTACCACAGTGCACCATTTGAATACATGTACAACCCCCCCCAATACAACACAGACCTGATGCTGTAACTAAGCATTTAAGACATCAGAGCTCCGGTATCACCATTGTGATACCTTTTCCACTTAAAATCTCACACACAAAGTCTAAAAAGCCAATTTTGACTGCCTGACACAGTTGGAGTGACTGACAGCAACTCCTGAAACTTCTCAGAATCCATCTTCTATGGAAACTAAGCGCAAGAATGCAACAAATTTGGCAAAACGCACTTTTCACTAAAAAATACCTTTTGTATCCTCTGGTATTTTCAAGTACAATATACAACAAACTTCTAACACCAGTCAGTGCACTGGGAGAGCCATGTGCGCTAATAAACATGCATGAACACAACGCACACGCCACCAAGAGCTGTCTGCCACTGCAAGGACTTCAGGTATCAACAGACACCAAGATTTCTCTTTTTAAAAATCTGTCCAGTAATTTAACCTCAAAAAATCTGCAGTTAGCAGGCTTGCTAAAATCGAGAGCCCAATAAGGACAATATGATGGACGGCACAGCACAGGAGATCCACGTAGATGGTTTAGCAGGTAACTTTGTGAATTATTTTGAAATATTCCCCAACCACTTACTTTTACACATGCTGTTTTTCACAAAGGCAAAAAGACAAGAGAGCAAAACTGTTGTCTTCATTCTTCTGAGTTCTTTCACCCTGCTTATTTGAAATATTCCCATAGCACAACTTCCTCCCCAGTCCCCTTCACTACCAAAATGCCATAAAAGCCCAGTGGGTACCTTGGTCTTCCTTGTGACAACGTTTATAAAGTGCAAACTTTGCAGGGTTATCAGTCACAAAAAACTTTTTGAGCAAGGCCTCAATAACTTCACGAACAGTGTTGGTGCTGCTGATGTGAAGGGTGTTCACGCAGCCGTCCGGCAAGTAAAAAGCAGTTTCGTTATTGCTGTGAGCGCACCTCCCCTGGCTCTGGGAAGACTGCACAGTGATTGGTCTGCATAGTTCCAAATGAACTTTGATGAAGCCTGTGTAAATCCCATTCGCGTTCTGCAACGGGAGGAAAGTATCAAACTGTTAAAATTAGCAATAACAAGTTGTGACACACTAGCGGAGCAGGCAGATTAAAGCAGTCACAGTGAACACAATTTAAATGCTACTGCAATACGTGATGTCTTGTAGGAAAGACATTGTTTCAGTAATTCAGACATTTATTTTGTCTGGTATTTCTGCTGGTATTTTTTTCTTAATAATACATATTGACTTCTAAGAGTATTAGAATCTCATCTTGATAGGAATGGTTGGACTAGAAGATCCAATGGGTCCCTTCCAACCTGGTTGTTCTATGATTCTATGAAACGGTACTACAAACTAGTGATAAGTTCTCACATTAAGGGAGAACTATTAAGTGAAAGAGAATGCTAACAGGCATCTTCAACAATAGATTTTATGTAGAAATACAGAAATTTATCTCCCACATTTTAGCTTACTTGTCAAGTTAGTCTAAGGCATTTATCACAGATGCTCAAATCCTGTTGCAATTCAACAATTACCAGAATAAATGGCAATCTAATCAATATTTCAAATTATTTATTCCAGCTGCTTCTGAAAAAACACATAGAGAAAACGCTCAAATCTTACTAAGCCAGAAAACTTTAGGCCGTCTGGTTTTAAGTATAATAAGTCCAGATAAAAACACACAGCAAAAATCTTTTTAGCAGAGAGTCATACAGTTTAGGATATAATGGAACTTCAACATCTCCACGTACTACACACCCACAGGAACATATAACGTTTCACAACAAGCAAGTAACAGCTTATTAGGCAAATACAAGTGAATTTTATTAGTATGCTCTGCGGTAGGTGGATTGAGTCTCAGACCTGGTCCACAATCGTTGGAAATGAAAAGTCTACATGCATTCCATTTTCTGTATTGCGTGTGTTATCAGGGTGGGAGGAAGGAACTTTATTCACACCTTCATGAATACAAATTAAGTCTACTGTAATAAATATTGCATATTTTATCTGTATTCATTGGTTGAGCATCTTTATCAGAGATATCTGACAAAAATTTATCTACACAAACAGGATGAATATATCTTCAATTTTTTACCAGCTGTGGGTTTTCATCTGTCAAGTGTAGATCTTAGGCTCAACTGAGAGTTTATCCTAAAGACATTTCAAATGACAATTTTTTTCTACTACAGTTTGTTGAAATCCATACAGAGACACAAGATTTAATTTCCAAATCTAAGAAAGAGCCTTGTACAAAGCCACTAAAACAGAGACAGTTTCATACATAAGAAGCTGAGAATAAAACGATTCATAGTGTGCTACAAAGTTACAGTTCAACTGCTCCTATGAAAAGCTACAGGAATCACAATGCAAAACTTACCAAGGTCATCTTTAGTTTATCAGTGACAGATGAATTATAGCTTTGTATCTTCTCTTTAACTTCTTCTTTACTGAGATAAACGTGAGGTTCGCTCTCCTTTTGATCATCCTTCAACAACAACAGAGACAGCAGTTTTAGAAAACAAAATTAAAACCAATTCTTTTATGACTTCGGACATGAGCAATCCTGGTCCATTATTCAACAAAGGGTAAGCATACAGTAATTAGCTGTACAGCAATAGGAAGGAATAACAAGTTAGGCAAATCGAACAGAACAATCAAACTGAATGGAGAAGGTTAAATTAACACACCCAAAAACACTTGTGTCCTTTTTTTGCCAACTGTTTTCATTCAAATATTTATCAGCAGTATGTGAAACAGCTCAGCTTTTTTAGGGCTTGATTTGGTCATATTAGTGCTATGCAATATTGTTAAGAATACAGTTGCAATTCTCATGAAACTCTACTTAGGGCACAAGTGGGTCTCTCTTAACAAATGAAGAATATACATGAAAACAGCAGCACGTACTAACAAGTAACACCAACAATCCCTGTGTGTGCCAACAACGTAAGAGCATCCCTGCATTCCAGTGAGACAGACAGCACGTTACGCACAGGATCACTGACTACTACGTGAACTCTCAAGTTCTCACTACAACTAACTCTCTAGCTATATAATGTTACACCAAATTAATGGGTTTTTTTCCATGGTAAGGCTCTATTAGATTTTTCAACTTCTTTTTCAAGCTGGCTATGGATATTACATGCAGCAGTAAAACTGATCCCTGGAGTTGGATTTTGTCCAAATAAACATTTGTTCCCAATCCGTATTCCTGGAGCAAACTAGCATTATAAATACACTCTGGTTTCTACCACTAGCACAAATGCCATATATAGTATGAAAGACTTTCAGCTCTCAGTTTGAATGACTTAGAACCTGAGAAGCTTTGAAGAAGCTTGCAGCTTTCAGGTTACATCGGAACACAGGAATATACAGTGTTCCTATCTGTCCACACAAGCACATCGCAGTAGAGCTTATCCTAAGAGAGAATGTCCCCAACTTCACTGGCCAGCCCTGTCTCTCAGTCTTTTGGACACCACTCAGGACACACCTTCACAAGCACTTCAGTTTGCCAGAAATGACCTGAAAGATGAGCACTTCTGGTGTGGAACTATAAACTTCCACTTCCCAGAAAGAATATGCAGAATTTTTTTGTGTCTCCCAATTTTAAACCAGCTAGTTTTAGCTCTTTGGGGCTTAGTTTTGCTATTGCTATATGGTATTTTACTAAATGATATGCTGGAGTGGACTTATTTCCCATGGCTCTAAAAAGAAAGATGTGGTCTGAATGGAGAACTGCAAGCCAGAAGTCTTTGATTCTGATCTGGGCTCAGATACCAATTTCCTGTGCAACAGAGGGAACATACCTTTACTCCACAGATAAGGAAACTGAGGCAGAAGGAACAGCAGCCAGACACAACTTTCCTATTAGCTGCCTAAGCATGGCTTTAAGATTGTGTGGCATCTTGCACAGTTGCCAGATCCCACCCAGTCTATTACAAAACACCAAATTACTGAAGTGTTTTCAGATTCCTAGTCTCCATTCTCACCACAAATTAAGTTTTCTTGCCTTCCTAACTTTTCATCTCCCTCCCTTTCCAAACTGCCATAATAATGACCAATGCAGGCACAGGAAAAAAGAAAATTCTTAGTAATTATTTTCCTCTGAAATCAAAGTAACATTATTGCTGCTTTGATGCTTAAAACAAATATCAAAAGCAATGACCCACAGCCAGAGTCTGGAGGTATGGGCACTCTGAACATTGACTTCAAATAACTCTGTGGGATTGGGCTGCTACAACCTTAGCAGTAGATAATGAAGGGACAGGGAACAGCTTGCAGTCTGGCCACAAAGGCCCGATGGAGAGTTTGCCATCTATGACTGATTTCAAGAACCCAAGCTTTAACTTGGAATGCTCCTAGCCTGTGCAGCTGCAAACAAGCCCCTTCACGCAGATACAGCCAAGACTCACCTCTCCAAGAAACACGCCTGTTGCAGAGCTCGTACCTCTCCAGTCTGGTAACACCAGCGATCCTGACCGTTCACAACAATGGACACCTCAGTTTTGATATTTATCATTATTCTGTTGTTGCTTGTTCAACCTCTAATCTGCTGATTGTCATCATGATTACTAGAGTCACCCACAACATCCATTATCATCAAGAGAAAACACTAACCAGAAAAAAGAAACATATCACCTATGTTCAAACCTCAAACTTTGTTTATAAACAAAAAACCACCCCACTTCACATTCACTTCTGCATACCACAAGAGGTTTTCATTTTGCAAAAAGGATTTTCAATAACACAACAAAAAACCCCTATTGCCTTCCATGGCATAAGCTCTGACAGAAAACCACCTGCCTGCACTATTAAAAAAAAAAGAGAGAGAAAAAAACCTCAGTAAATAAATCAGTAAGTATGAAGAGACAGAAAGTAACTTTCCTCTGTTTTCATAGATGTTTCCCTTCTCCCACAAAGACACATTTTTCCAGCAAAATGATAGAAAATTAGTCAGGTTAGAAGAGACAACCCCATGAGATCACGCTAGTCCCATGGAACTGCTATGGAACCACAGAATAGTTTGGGTTGGAAGGGACCTTAAAGATCATCTAGTTCCAATCCCCCTGCCATGGGCAGGGAGACCTCCCACTAGATGAGGCTGCCCAAGGCCCCATCCAACCTGGCCTTGAGCACCTCCAGGGATGGGGCAGCCACAGCTTCCCTGGGCAACCTGTGCCAGTGCCTCACCAGTGCCTGAGGAGACCAGCATGATGAGCAAAACCAAATCACACTAATTCTGACAGATTCACTCTGGTGATGCCTTGGAGTCAGGTCTGTAACATGCATTGGAGAATATGGCAGCAAAAGCTGGAAAGGTCTTCATAGAACCAAATGCGTTTGCAAGAGCAGATTTGTGAGTGCTGGAACTGATGGGAACAACAGGAGAGAAAGAGGTGTCTCCATACTGTAGTGAGTGGGACAAGGAATCAATTAATGTTTAGTGTGATGCCAGTCTCAGCTGTGGCTGAGCTGCAGAGGTAGGGGTCCCTGGGCACCACTGGGGGAGCTGTCATTCCCTCAACCGAGTTAGACACAATTCTGTGCTTGAACATACCACTAGGATTTCTGCCTTCTCACATCGACACTAGAGGTCAGGAAATTTTGGCAAAGCTTAATTAAGCACACAGAAAACAGAGCCTTGTTTAAGCAAAAGCTTAGATACCTCCATTCTGTAGCATTCCAACAACAAGTGTAGCTATAAATCATTTTCTAAACAACCAAAGCTTGTGGCTCAACTAATTTTAACAGCGTGTAGATTTTGCAAAACTATTAACTGAATACAGAAAAGGTCTACTAGGATTAAAACATTAAAGAATAGACCCAAATCTGTATGAGAAAAAAAATGCTGTACTTCATGCACAGAAATGGTGTTTACTTCAACCATCTTTTTCGCTCCAGTCAACCACCCTTGACCATCAAGACCACAGAGAGTGAACAATGGAAGATACCTGTCACAGGAAAAGAAAACAAATTCTGGTTTGTTTGGGACTCTATCCCATTGGAAACCTAAACCAGAGATCTTCATGAATTAATCTGGAGATACCCTCCTGCTCCCAAACAAAAACTCAAAACATTCCAACTGCACATACATCAGGGAATTTACCTTCAGCCAATGAAACAAATTCCCTGACAGCTAGACACCAGTGCCTATAGAAAATCACATTGCTGTCACATAGACTGTGGAGACACTAAATCCCACATGACTGCTGTCAGGAGAAAGCCAAGGAAGGAACACCTCACTGACTTTATTATGAACAAGAAAGCCTCAGCCCACTATGATTCACTGGGTCAGCTGCTCTCAGCAAGTACCACTAAGTAGCACACACAGCTGTGAGGTACCTGTCTATTCTAATTTTCCTAATTACACTTAACCAACACGCAAAGAGGAGCAAAAAAAATGGTATACAGTTTTTTCCCCCCCAGCCTTCCTGGAGCTAAATTGCTCTCAATACAGAGTCACTTAACTTTCATCACACAACTTTGCCTAGCTATGCTTTAAGTTACAATAAGCAAGTCTTCTTTGATTAGCATACTTGGCTGAGTAGAGGAAGAGGCAGCAAACTTATTTCCCACAGTTCTCTTATTTCCTTCTATACTTGTCACCTCGTAACAGGACCCACGAAAAGAAAAGTCCTCTGCTTAGGTCTAGCAGTTCAAATTCCACTTTGTTATCTCAGCAAGTGAACGTAATACCTAGACAAGACCTCAACTTATCCAATATAATAGCAATAATTAACTCATCTCTACCATGATTTACTATACACTTGCACCATGTTGCTCTGGAACAGCCACAAAGTGACTGAAGCCACACCTGCTCAGGGTGGGACTACAGGGGAAGCAACTACTCTAACCTCAGTTGTTTTAAACAAAGCAGCAAGGCCATTCCAGAGGTCTCATTTAGATGTTACAGCCAAGTACGTCTGTCATCAGTTCTCATGACAGTTCTGCCTGGTCTGGCATGACAAGAAGCCAGTCTGTTTCAGCTTGTGGCTCACCCAGCCTTAGATCACTTTTTTCCACCATAGCCCTCCCATGCCCCCAAGATGAGCTTTGCCATCCACGGGTCCTCAGAGCCAGTGCACTGCTGGGATGCGAAGGACAGCATGCTCCAGCCACCAATTCATCTCTAAGCCAGTTCAGCTGCAGCTGATTCATCTCCAGCTCCCTACAAAACACCCAGTATGCACGCCTCACAAAATTTGTATGCTGGGAGTCGTGAAACCGCCTTTTATCTTCAAATGTTAGGTCTGGTGATGAGTTTCCTAACCACAAATCCTTGCTTATGTCACTGTAGCAGAGTGCAGTACAGGCACAGTCAGCAGAGCAGTTCACACTGTGATTTCTTCTGTCAGCCAGTGGCACTTCTGAGTGCCAGTGTTCACAAAAAGAATTTTCTCTACCAAACAATGCACAAACATTTCAGTGTTATTTTAATTTAAAAAAATAATCGAACCCGAGTTAGGTGTGACTCCTCGTTACTCAGTCAAATTGTATTCTCAGTAATGGCCACAGTGTTGTCATCTCTTCCTCCTCCCAGTCCAATTAAATTTGTTTTCCTCATCAGAGTTCCTGGTCACCTTCCATTCCCTGCTGCTCATGTTATCTGTTACTTCCTCAGCCCAGCACAAATGTGAAAGATAAAAATCTAATTTCAAGAATATAGTTGAATAAATCAGATGTATAGATGATAGAGCTGGGTCCAAAACATTGCTCCTAGTCCAAACTATTAACTTCCATGAAAGGTACAGCACACGCTGTTGGTGGCCATTTGTATGAAAGCCATTCCTCAGATCAACCAAAGCAGCATTTCATTCTCAAATGAAATTCCTAAGCAACAGCTGCCAGCAAGAGGGAAATGAGGCAAGTGCTTTCATTTCCCCAACGGGAATAGCTGGTCTTTCATTACAGCTCGTGATGCAAGGCCTCTTCACAGTTGAGCTTCCTCTCAACAAAAAGGGCAGAAAATGGGTTGTTGTTTTTTTCTTTATCATGTCCACCCCCCATGCACATTTCATTGATTGTATCGCAGATGTTTAGAGAAGCAGCACTCTCTTTCTAACATCTATGCTCAGTGCAAAGCCTATCGGAGGCCAGCTCAGCATGAATCCTCATGGAATGCAAAAAAACCCCACGCAAAGAGTAGAATTAAACTAAATTAAATTAAATTAAAATGAACTGCAAAAACAGTTGTGGTCCCCCAAAAGAATCACATCACATCTGGGACTTCCGTGAAGTCCAAATCTCACAGTTATTGCCAAGACCTAGTCCTGTATGCAGTAAGAAAGTGCTAAGCTCAACAGTTAGCAAGCTGCTACAGGATGAGGCTGAGAAATAGTTCAACAAAAAAAGAAAACCTCAAAACCTTGAAGCCTGTTTCCTCAGGATCTTTGCCTTGAGACAGACACATGGCTTTCCCAAACTGCTCCAACAGGCTTCTATTCATTCATGGATATAAGAAAGTCTCTCTCTTCTATCTCACCTCCAATTTTCACAAAGCTTCTAGAAGTTAGCACCTTTGAAGGAATAAGAAACAAAGCTCCTGTTAGCATTTCGGTTTGTCAGACAAAGGAAATATAACGGGTGAAAGGTTAACCTATTGTAGGAACATATTAAAGTATTTCCATAAGAAATCTAAAGAACCAAAGACCTGTGAGAGCTCAAATCAACTTTTAAGCTGTGTCAGTCCCTATTCCCTGCCCTCACATTTCATACCAATGTCACACTTACAGTGACTTTTCATGTAGTTAGATGAATGAAGATGCCTGGATCTTGCTGTAAATTGTGGCCAGGAATGATTTTTGAAGTAAAGGACTGAGGGTTTGACAAATGAGAAATTTAATAAATAATTAAAATCTAAGTCTTGTTTAGTCATTAAGAGTGCACCTGACACATGCTACTTATATCATGTCAGCATTAATGAAAGAACTTAACTAATCCTTTCTATCATACAACACACAAAACCCACAAGAACCAGCAGAAAACACAGGAAGGAAAACAGTGAAAAGGACTTCTGATCTATAAGCAAGACCCCCTTCTTTCCTATAGTCTGCCAGTACTCCCACAGGAAAGAAAGAAAATGAAACCTTGCAATTTAATTATTTTGAAACAAATATCTTGCCTCTTCCTCATACTAACTCTGAAAGCAGAGCAGCAGAGCAACAGCAATTTCTCCTTCCATCCCAGGGCAAGCCCATACTCAGATCTTCCCTTCCTTCATTTGAAACCCTGAGAAGCACCAGGCAGAGCTATTGGCCATGTCCACCCACAAACATTCAGAGACAATAGTAGCCAGAAAGGTATAGAGAAGACCAAATGGAGTGACCGGGGAGAAGTATTGGCATCCAAGCAGCTCCAAGCACTCCATCTTCTCATGCAGCTGCACCTTAAAACGCTTGTATCCTCCTGAATGCAGTGAGGTTGTTCTCTGAATCAGGGAAAGGGGAATTTTCTGACAGGATGGATGTGGGCAGAGTGATCTCTGTATCCTCTTTAATACTACCTTTTGCTTTCTGCACTCAGCTTGCTCCATTTCCCACCCCTGTCAGTGGCACGCAGGGCAAGGAAGCATTCTCTGTTTTTAGAAGAAACTTTGGTTTGACTGGGTTTGGCTGACCTGAGTCCTAAATAATTATCCTGACAGGCAGAGTGAGTTCAAGAACAGCCTGCATCATGCCCTCCTATGGCACCAAGAGAAGTGGTGCCCTCCCAGGTCAGGCATATGGTGCATCCAGACTGGTATTCACCCTCTGACAGCAGCAGAAATCTAGGCTATTCTGAGCAAGCATGTGAGCCTTTTCTGCAGCCTCTCTGCTGGCATCCACAAGTGTTGTAGCAGGAATTTGGAGGGCACCTCCCTTCCGAGTCTGTTTAGTGTCCATTTATGGACCTGGTGTCTATGCATCACAGAAACTCTTTCCAAACCTGCCAATACAGCCTGTGTCTACACCTCCTGTAGCAGCAAGTTCCAGAAATTCATAACTGCAGTGCGTAGAAGCACTGTCATCTGCTTTAAGCTGAGCTTCTATTAAGATAGATGATAAAGTGTGTTAAATACACTGAGTGCCCTTGAATCCTAATATGGCAGGACCTGGTGAACCCAGCGTTTCACATTCAGCTTATCCATCATCTTTGTGATTCTGTAAACCATGATCACACTCCACCTTTTTTCTTCTCCAGACTGAAGGGTCCTGGACTCCTTAGTCTTTCTCAAGGTAGACGCTCCATCTTCTCCATAGAGGAGGGTGACTAACTGCACCAAGCCCCTCCTGAGATGTGGCAACCAAAGCTGCATGCAGGACTTGTGACACAGGCCCTCCAAAGCTTAGGTGCTCTTGTTTATCAATTCGTACCTTTATAGGTCTATGAAAAACCTTTACCCAAGACACTGGTGATGGAATGTGGTCTCTCTTCCAGGGCACATCCATAGTGGTTAAAGAAAACCCTGGGCAACTGCCACAGCTTATAATTTTACAAGGTACAGGTATTCCAGTTAATAAGTAAACACTTGTTACTGTCAGTCTAGTTGTAGTTCTTCCCAAGTACCACCATGCTAACAAAAACACTGAGTGACAAAAGGTAAAACAAAGCTTTATGGCTCTTGCCTGACCTCCCTGATGTAAACACTCAGATGTTTACATGGCGAATACTTTTAAGCAGAAGAGAAACAAAACAAGAAGTCTAACTTCCCTTTTAACAAATTATTTTCCTTCAAACTGAGGCAACATAAACACAATTAACGTTCTGACATTGTGAAAGGAGGGCTAGAAAAAGAAATCTATTTGTTGGTGACATTAACATTGCTGCTTAGGTTTTGTTTAAGTTTATCATGACCTCACCTCTGAAAACCCCTAGTTACAAACCCTGTCATACCCTATATGGCTGTACTTTAACTACTGGCACACAACCCAGTTTTAAGCAGCCAGTCATCTGTTTAAAGTGAAACCCAACTGTATCTGAGGCTCAACATTAGATTCACAGCAGGTTTTATGCAGATTCATCCCTTCCCCCCCCCCCCCCCCCCCGCCAATATTATGATATATTTTTAAAGCAATAAATTACATGATAATAACATTTCATAGCTGTTTCAATTTTGCCAGTTTCAGTAAAACTAGATGTAAGAAACATCACAAAGACTAAACAGCCTCCTTCAGGCCTCCACAACAGAAAGTGTGTGTTTTAACTGCTAGTTATTTAAGCAGATAAGGGATTTAATGAAGTAAAATGGATTACCAGCCTTTTTGTGACCTGTACAACAAAATCTAGCTTTAAGCAGACAGTTAGGAAACAAGCTTATACAAGACACAGCAAAGAAAACTAATTAGTATATCTTGAAAAGAAGGTTAAATACGGTCTGGAACCTGAGCTATTAATACAGTTAGCAATCGGGCAATTAAGTAATAATAGGATCCTGGGTCATTACACCACAGTATTTGCATGTGACCCTGCAACGCAAGAATCAAGCACGCTCCACCTAACAGAGGCAGAAGAGGCTGTTTGCAATAACAACTCCCCCAGTCTTCAAATGCAGCTGTCTACATTTTGCACCCAAATTGCTGTTGGAAACCAAGCGGCCGCTCCTGGAGAAGCCCAAAGCAGGAAGAGCAAGCCCCATGCATGCAATCTTCTTCCTGTGGTTACTGCCACCACTTCACAGGCCCCAGGCAAGCTCAGTCGTGAGCCGTGTTTTGGCAGAAGGTGGGTGGTGTGCTGGCTTTCACCATGTGCGTCAAACATCATTTTATCTTCAGAGCAACATTCCTTTCCTGAGTTTGGTTGGGTAGTTCAAAGACTGTGTCATCAAATTATTTTATAGTGCTTCTCATGAAACCTCACTATCGCAAAAAGGCAACAACTTCCTCACCAGTCTCAGCTTCAGGGCCGGTGGGAGTTAGGAACAGTGAGCCTGCACATGGTCACCATCTCATCAACCAAGTCATTTTTGCTGGGATTTGTTCTACTTAAAAGAGAAAGAAAAATGCCAAACCTCTTAAAAACTGCACAGTAATAAGTCTCATCTAGGAAACATCACATAACACATTGGCTCTTCAGATATAATGCAAGCCTGAGAGTTTTTCCTTTATCACAGACACGACAATTAAAGCAGTATTGTTCAAAAAGATAAATAGTCTTCTCAAGAAAGGACTGGTCATAGGGACAAAGTTCCTTGTTTGAAGAAAATATAGTTCCCTAAAAAATTCAAGAATTTACTGTTACTGTCTCTCTCTTGGTCAGCCTGGTGGTGATATCATACATGAAACTTCTCTGAAAGGAAAAAGCTCTCTTCTACCACAAATGCATCTCAACCCCACAAGAATTTGAGAAGTACAATTATCTATTTTTCAAATAGAATCTGCATTTTTAAGGCCTCAAAAGACCACAACAATAACATTGTGGGGGCTTGGGGGGCAGCAGGACCAGATGTTAAAAGTTGTACACGATCACTGGTAGCCTCAGTAAAGTACACATCCTGTAAGCCAAAGAAGCCAAAGTTCCTTCTTAGTGCATTCAATACAATCATAACAAAACCATGATATGCATTTAGCCAACTTACATAATTGGTGCTTTACATGCATACACATCAAATGGTAAGAGCTAAAAACTAACTCCACCTAAAACCTAATAAAGTTTCCAGAGACTGCAGCTCTCCCTCAAAAGGAAAAGCTAGGTTGTAGTAGAGAATTCTTCCACAGGAGATATTTTTACTCTAACACTACCCCTCTCTCTGCACTTGGTGAAATTAACACTCTACACAGCCTCCACAGAAATATTAGAAGAGGAACTAGTCTATTCAAAGAGGTATCAAAATTAAGATAGTTCACGTCGTGCAAACAGAAGGAATCACCCCTCCAGTCCAGCCTTTTACACTCCGGAAACTTCCTATCACCTGCACATTTCATTAAGAGTTCATCCTGTAATGACTCCACCCTGCCTTACAGCTTTCACATTAGCATGTTTCATTAAAAATAGGGAAGCATCCAAAAGACATTTGTGAAGCAGCATACTACAGTCATTACCTTTACCTACTGCTGCTAGATCTGATGTGGTGAAAATTCAGTTCAGTATCTCAGCAAAGAGAAAAGGAGACAGGGCAAACCAGGTAGAGGCAGTGGGACCCTGGACCTCAGCTATGCAGCCCCATGTCACTACACACTAATGACCTCAAGCTCTCATCAGTAAGGTGCTACTTGATCTGCAGACCTGTGCACTGTGAGGAAACTTAGCAATTCATGCAGCAAGATTATGCCTTGACTAAACTCATCAGTGTGGTAATGATAACCTACTTTCTGAGGGGGGTTTAATCCCTGCTTTACTCCACCCTGTTTTTATTACTCACAAGTATTATCTGAACAGGCTACCAAGCACTTCAAGCTGCCAGCAGAATGGAACTGACAAAAGGACAAGTTTCTTCAAAACGCTTATGTTCTCTAGAGAGAAAGACAAAACCCTTATGAAGATCTAAAGTTGCCACCAACTTATTTGTCTCAACTCTTTTTGCAAAAATACACTTGCTGCCTCATTTCGGTATGAGTTTGTTTTCAGAATGTGCAACACATTTTTTTCTCAAAAATGAATCCAGATGTCTCAAGCTGTAGACATTCATGCTGGGACAATTTAAAACGAGATCACTACTTTTAGCTGCATGCCTGCTTCTCTGCTAGATGCTACCGCTGCCTCAGAAACCAGTGTCAGCTATCACAGACCTCCACCGGTAACAGATCTGCGACCAGACTGTAGATGACTTCTACAAATCCAGGAGGCTCCATTCTTAATTAGGATGAACATAGGATTTTTTTTCTTTTTGCAGGTGAAAAAGAACAGGGTAACCAAAGAGAAAACAAAAGCATTGGCAAAGGAAAGCAGGGAATTTATTTTATTTTTGTATAAGTGAAAAAGAAGAGGCCACAAATTATATAAACCACCAATAAATGACTCTGCAGCACAAAAGAACTATGGCGCAAGAAATGCTTTACCACACAGGTCCCAGCTTACCCAAATACTGTGCCAGCCTGGTGCCACAATCAGCAGTTTACACCCTAACACCTCCAGCGGTGACATGAGCTTGCCACTCCCTCCTAACCAACTCAATTTCTGTTTCAGGGCAAACATTTTTGTAGTAGTGAGTCACTTCAGAATTAAATGGCAATTGTTACAATCAGACTTTTTTTTAATGGCATCAATAAAAGTGGGGTGGTAGCAGCGCAATTTAGGTCCATGCTGGTAGGAAACAGTGGAGAGAGGAGAAGGAACAGGAGGTCACAATGAGTATAATTTCAAGGGAGGTGTGAACAGAAGACTTTAGAACATGGTTAACAAATATCCCCCTGGAAAAGCTGGATAAACAAACATTTCTTCTGAGGAAAGGTCAGGAGAATAGCTTTAAGGCTGCACTGGAGAAAAGGGCTTGCTTGCTTAGAACACGATGCAGTGGCCTGACTCCAAACCCAAGTTATTTTGCTGTGCTGGCGAATGGCCACCAGGAAAACAGAGAAGGGGCAAAAAGATTACATGCTTTGTTCTTAAGCAGCAAATGGGAAAAGGTGTTGATTTTACAACAAAAAGTTCAAAAGTTGTTCTTTTTTCCTTTCCAAACAACTATTTTCCTGCTTTTATGGGCAGGATGTTACAGGCGTAAGGAAACACTGCTGCTACTCCACCTTTCCTTACACCCAGCTTCTGCTTCAGGAAATGTAATTATGAAGTTTATGAAGGCATGAGATCTGTTAGAGCTGATACACAGTTCAGGTGGAAGAAGACAGCCTACTAGAATTTGTCATTAAAATACCCACCCATGTTGTGTTAAACAGAATAGGAAGAAGCAGCACCCACCACACCCTCTGAAAAAAAAAAACACTCTCAGAAGACAGGACACATTTAAAAGGACATGTCTCCTTAAGGACAAGCACGGGATAAGCTGAAAAACAGTAGAATCAACACTTCATCAAATAAACAACAAACTCTGCAAAGCAAGCCCACAAATTAATGGCCCTTTTATTAAAGTCCCTAAAATACTTTAATTAAAATTTTCTGAATTTAACAGAAAATACTACCCTAAACTATTAATCTTAATGCTTAATTCACATTTTTAGAGGCAAAATAAAGCAAGCAACTCAATATCAACTCCATTTTGACAAGGGATCAAAATAAAAAAAATAATTAAAAAAAGACAACAAACCCAAAAACAAACTATCACCCTAACAGAAATTCAGCATTTACTTAGGCCTAGAAACTTAAACTTATTAAGTTACTAAATTATATCACTAACTCATTAGAATTTTATCAATGTCAGAAGCCATTCTTAGCTCACAAATACACACATGCACACCTGAAACTATAGTCAAGCAGCATCTCTTCAAGAGATGGAAAAATAGTGCAGAGATAGTACAAGGCATAATGGTTTTAAGCTTAAAGAAGGGGAGACTTAGATTAGACATCAGGAAGAATTTTCTTATTGTGAGAATGGTGAGACACTGGAGCAAGTTGCCTAG
This sequence comes from Coccyzus lansbergi, assembly GCA_033558105.1. Taxonomy (NCBI): domain Eukaryota; kingdom Metazoa; phylum Chordata; class Aves; order Cuculiformes; family Coccyzidae; genus Coccyzus; species Coccyzus lansbergi. The sequence goes on along the minus strand of JAUMJK010001324.1, from coordinate 108,365 downwards.
AGAAGTCGTGGCTGCCCCACCCCTAGAGGTGTTCAAGACCAGGCTGGATGGGGCTTTGAGTAACCTGATACAGTGGGAGGTGTCCCTACCCATGGCATGGGGTTTGGAACTGGATGATTTTTAAGGTCCCTTCCAACCCAAACCCTTCTGTGATTCTGTGATCTGGAACTTCTGACAAACACAAAAACATTAGTCCTGGAAACAGACCAGCCAGTTCACATCCACTCTTCTGCGGAGCGTACATAACACAGATCCACTAACAAGATCTCTCTAACTGCAGACTTATCATGTATAACAGTCCCTCAGCTTTACACGCTTTGACCAAACTAAGTCTGCTCCTAATCTGTACAGACATTTTAGCCTGAACACAAATTCACCCAAATTTCTATCAGTATCAACTTTGTATAACCTGGTTTCAAAAACTCTTCAGGTTAACAAACATCACAGGTTCACATAAAAAGCTTTTCTGCAATGCTTCACTGCATGGGGTGGGGAAAGGAGAGGGGTACACACTTGTTTCCTACACAGCATCCTGGCCAAGCAATACCATAGTATAATGCAAGACTCAAGGAGCACACCTGAAAACTGCAGACAACAGGACAATGCAGAGAAGGATTCAGCCTTCTAATTTTTAAAAGGCATTCATTTGCCATCAAAACAATAATTTCTGTCTCAACAACTTGTATTACAAATGCCAAGTTACATTAACATAGTTAAAAGTGCATATAACCTAAAAGGGATCCCTGAGCCTAAGAAAGTTCTCTGAAAATGGCAGAGCCTGATATTTGATTATTAGGACCATTCATTATTAAGTCCTAATGAACCCAGTAGTTATTCATGCCGTCATTTATTAGGGTAATTAGTTAGTCAGTCTTAATGACATCAGCATAGTTACTTACATGGAATCCACAGACATACCAAGGTAAGATACACCCATGTGTGCACACAGGCAGGAAAGAGATGTTTTAAGAAAAAAAAATAACACAGCAACATCAAAGCATAGAAACCAATGACTTAAAGGGAGCTTGCTACATGCTTTTAATCAAATGGTTTTGCAAAGTGGGAAGAAGCTGGCCACAGCTGGCTGTAGTATTATAAAATCAGCATTTCAGAAGAAGAGCAGAAGCAATTCAAAGGAGCAAACTACAAAGGATGCAAGTGGATCCCAAGAAAAGATAATGTTGTGTGGCGTACAACTTGTGATGCCACCACACCTGCCAGTTTTGCTTCAGTAAGCCACACATTTTTGTTTGCAATTTCTCGGCCTTGTACATCTTAATTTTGCAGTAATGTAAATGAGTAACAAGGGCCCCAAACATCTTACAGGCTTAACCAGACTAGGAAATACTTTATGTATAGTAATCATAAGAAGTTTAGTCCTATTCTAAGGAAAGAAACTGATCATAACCAGCAAGATCTTGACGTTACTGTTAATAGCATGCTCTCCTCTATTTGCACTCCTGAAGTTTTGTGTGACCCCATAACTACACTAGAAACAAAGCACACCTGTTTCAAGCCATCACCCTACACAGACCTGCAGTGTGCCAGGTTGTCCAGCAACCATCGGTCCCAGTTCCATGCCCCAAGCCACAAAGGATGAAGCTGGGCAAGAAATACTTACATTTTCCAAGAGAATTAACTCTACCGTGTGCCAGTTACAGAGCTGCACTCCTTTCCCACTCAGCACACATTGGAATTCCATCAGCCACCACCATCTGCTTTTTTTTTTTTGCTGCCCACACAGGTCACCTGCGCCCAACCTGATCTCAAAACACATTGAAGGGAATTTATGTGCATGTAAACAGGCAGGTGTCATGCCATCAAGGAGTCATCCTCTTGTTTTAGCTTAGATGTCGCCAATAAAATAGGTAACAATTAATTTCACTGCAGAAAAGGATTCTTTTATATGTTAGTAACACGTGATAAGTGGATGACCATCTGACTGCTATGACTGACTGGTGGTATACTCGGGTGTGATGGGTGGAGAGAGGCTCTCTGCCAGCAGGCACTGGTGTCTTGGCAGTGTCTCACCACAAACTGGGGGAATCAAACACGCTGCTGCGTATTAGGACTAATAACTTTTGCTCCCACCCGCTCTGGGATCTCTTCATGAACGACTGCTGGTTAAGAGAATTATTTGCCAGCACAACTGGAGATTCTTGGGAACATCTTGCAAATCAGCTGTAAACAGTAGGCTTAGCAAATCCTTTCTAAAACATTACACAGAATAAGGAAATACTATCTCTGCATCCATAACCTCAGCATTCTTATGTTTCAGTTTACAGTAAGTCCCATATATTTCTTAAACAGGACGTTTTGAAATACCAGGTTATCAGGAACGCTGGCAATAGGATACTAGATTTTCATATTAGCTCTCTAATGTTAGGAGATCTTCCAGATTTAACTGCTTCAGTTCCAAAAGGGTAGTCACACTGAAAGAGCTACCACCACCTTCTACCACAACAACCATTTGCAAAATATGCTCGTGATCTCTCTCTGCTGTCTTGACACAAAGTGTTTGAGTGGCTGCATGTTGCTGGTAGCTCTGGAGTACAAAAAGCACCAAATAAACCCAGTATAGCAAGAATTAAATCTAAGAATTAGCATAGGAAAGAGAAGCCAAGAGAGCACAGCAATCCTCACTTAGATTTACAAACACTAGAATACATCTTCCCCCACACCCAGACTTAGAAACTCCCTACATCCAGCCTTCTTATAAGAAACAAGAGCCATCAAAACGCTGCCAAGGGACACCTGGCCCCTTTAGAGGCCTCTCATTTACTTTCACTGCAGCTGGATAATGGGGAAAGTCACTATTTTTTACTGCTGCACTCAAACTAGAAATGAAGAGCTAGTTCAGATTTTACCATAAATACACATGTAGTTTTAATTAATTTATAAGTTTCTATGTCTTGGGAGTGAAGTACTGAGCAAGTGTTGGCTAGCAGCTTTACTATGAATTTGAACACGACAAGTAAAAGGTTTAAGAACATTTCCTCAGAAATAAAGACTATGGAGAAGTATATAAAAATGCTTTCTGGAGGTAAATATTGCACGCATCCAAGTGTCACATTTGCAATGGTATTTGAAAACAGATTATTTACAGAAGAACACAAACCCTTCTCTCCACTGCCCACAAGCACATACTGACTGTAACTGTGGCAGACACCAACAACCATTTGCCAGTTGATTGCAACTTCAACAAATGTTAAAGCTCTGCACCAAGATTCACAATACTATTGTATCTATCAAGATGACATTTTCCCCTTCTCAAAACTCTCTTTGCATAGGTAGAAGCTGCAGGCAAACAGTACGTTTGCCCATGGTAAATCATCCAAGTACTGCAGCTGCGAAGGGAGAGCTGTAGATTGCACGAGGACAACAGGGAAAGTCAGCACAGGCACAGCAAGCCAGAACTGTGCACTGAAGGAGGTGTATTTCAGAATCAATGCTCAATTCAAGGTCCACCTACTGTTTATATAAATGCATCTGTCTTTTTGAGCAGCACTGCTATACTTGTTCTCATCAACAATCCAATAAAACTGTAGAACAAACTAATATACTTATGACTTGTAATCAGTATATTCTTCTCCACATTCCACACAGCAGTGTTTCTCATACACACAAGCATTTTTAAGTGTTCTGTGGCAATATTTTCATCAAGCAACTGTGACTACAAGTCTGAGTCTGCAAGATCTCTTGCTGCAGAACCTGGGAGGAGCCCTAGCAAAGGCAGAAACAGCGGGAAGAACCTCTCGGGTGAATTTGGCTTGGCAGGGAAGAGTTCCACGCCTGCCCTGAAAAGGAGTTTTAACTACAAAAATATCCACAGATGATCACTTATGGCAGGTTCTCATTTTTTTTTTAGGAAAGCTGACTTGAGACCTGAGAGTAATTATGATTTGCTAGGTTATGAACTCACATCTGCGAGCAAAGCAAGCATGTGCAGGATCAGGGCATTCTCTGCAATGTGAGGTACATGCAGAAGTCTGTCCCAGCCGTAGATCTAACCAGATTAGAAGCCAAATATATTTCTTACTACACAGAGGAGAGAGCAAAGGAGGGGATGGGACAGGACATAAGACATTGACCTGGATCAAAACACCTATACAGTTTCATTCCCATGCCAGGTGATGCAGAGAGATTGGAGGAGCCAATTCCACCAGATAAACCCAAGTGCCATATTTGAGAAATCCTAATGCATCCAAGACACCTGCACAGGACTGACAAATACATCAGAGGGTTTGTGGGATACCTGCAATCCATCAAGTAGCACTGGGAGACCGGACAGGATACACATCCCACAGTACCTAAAGTGACACCAGATACTCCTGGTTTAAGCAACTGAGTCCCAACCTAAATGTTGACTTGGTGTTGAGCCAAACTGCTCTCAGCTCTGCTGCCAGCACTGCTGGTGAGACACCTGCATTCACACACCTGCAAAGAGGTGATTCAGTCCAGAGCTGAATCCTACCTCAATAACACCAGCAAGAGGCAGACTCAAAAAAACACAGAAAGATGGGGTGTTTTTAGCAAGTAACATTTAATCTGTGGAATTCCATCTCACAAGATATTGGGGATGTTACAAGTTTGCATGGGTGCAAACACAACTAGATAACTCACAGAAGAAAATAACCTAGACTGCAAATCACTAGAGGCTAGGAAAAACTTTCTGACAAAACACCCCTGCGTAACTTCCCTGTTTCTCTACCCTTCCCCTGGCACCTACTACTGGGAATTGCCAGACAGGATACCAGTCTAGCCAGATCTTGCCTTTGACTTCATACGGGCATTCACACACTCCTTAGGCTTCAGCATCCACTATGGAATGAGAATATCACCACTGCACAAGAGAGAAACCAGAGGCAGGTCTCAAATCAAGGCCCAGCTCAACAGGGCTACTGCCAGATCAGACTTGCGCAGAGCCTGAGATGAACAGCGAGGGATCCCCCAGTTCAGCCCTAACACAAAATGGACTTCTTAAAGCCAGAAACATGAGTAGTGATGCACTTGCAGATGGGAAGAAGCTGTTAATGTGTTTTTATTGGAAGGCACGTTCACAAACATTTGTGAAATATCATAGGAAAAAAATCCATGTTGAAATGATTAATTCTTCTTTTAAAACAAGCTTTGAGTGCCGTGCAGGAAATTTATGGTCCTATGCCACATATTCCACAATAAGAAGGGGAGAGACTCATCAAGATTAGCACCATATATTCTGTGTGCTGGATGAGGCAAAGAGTCTGTGGGAGGGATGCTGGCAAGCAATAGTGTAATTAAAAATTGTAACCTAACCCAGAGAGACAAGGAGAAATAATGCTGGCTTTTACAAATTAGAGGCAACTTGACTTAGTTATCCAGTGTTTTTATAAATAAACAAAACACACTTTTTAATGTGGTCATTAAAAGAATTATTTTATTACCCAGAAAGCACAATCTAGAATGACAGTACCATGGAGGTAGGATTCATCATAAAACTATGAGGAATATGTTGACACTTAAGGACAGTGTGATGTTTTCTGATGAGAAGCTTGACTTTGCATGACTAAGCCTTGGCATACATACATACACACACACATATATATATATATAATCTCATACTTCAACAAGAATTCTGATGAACAACCACTTATTTTTAAAATGTATATGATGAAGTAAAACATATGGGAGATGGACTTGAATGAATAAAAATAAGCACAAGAACAGATGAAACACTGAAAAAAAATTCATATTTTCTCATTTTCCTCCTTATTAGAATAGACTTTGACATACATAACCTTTAAACAGACTTCTTTCAATAACTCCTCTTTCAGGAACACGTTTATTTAGGTTTTTGCATGAATTCTGTTTAAAACATTTTCCTGCTTTACTACAAATGTTTTATTTATTACTTACATTGCTCCTTCCAATGAAACTGTTATGGTAACTGCTTTCTTCTGACTAATGCTCTCCTCTGTTCCTTCTCAATCCTGCATTAGTGCACTGTCCAACACTGGACATACATAGGAGCTACCTCAGTTTAGCAAGACTGTAACGTTCTTCCCTCTCCTGTTGGAGTTGCATGAACAATTTTCACACACAAGGCTTGGACCTGAAGTCAGTGTTTTGCTATAAAGAAGGCCCTCAGCTTATTTCAAAGCTTTATCAGAAGACCACAGAGAAAGCAGTGGTACAAGTTTTCTGTTGCTGTGCCTGAAGAAAGCGTGGTCAGTGCACCACATGCAGAGAAGATGTCTCAGAGAACAGCTCTTTAAAGGTCTCTGTTGAAGAAAAAAAAAAAACCAAAACAAACAAACAAACCAAAAACTGACCTGCCAAAGAGACTCTCTCAAACAAAGCCTGGCACTCCAAATAACAGAACAAGCTTCCCAGAAACCAGCTCGCTTCAACCCAGGAGAAAGATAATAAATTGTTACAGCTGGCTTTCATTTTGACAGCTCAAGAAAGATCTGCAAATCTTATGGCAAATGAGAATTTACATATCTGGCAGGGCAAAATAAAAAGCAAAAAGTAGCCCCTACAACCTTCAAGACAGGCTCCTGTTTCCTAAGACCTGCCCTTCAACTGCACCAAGCATTAACAGCCTTCTATAAAAGACAAAATGAAAAGGCATTGTTCCTATCCGAACACAGGCACAGAAACAAACAAGAAGTGTGGGAAGTTAATCGTAGAACAAGTATGACCTTATCTGAGTAGGGATGTCAAATGAAGAGTGACCTAAAAGGGAAATTGGTTGAACTACCATCCATCTTGATGCAATAAAAAAACCCAAACACTTAAAAGGATAATAAAGTATGAGCAGACAGGGTATCTCGTCAAGAGTTCAAGATCGCATTCAAGTTTCATGGAGTAATTAGATACTGCATGGAAGTCAACATAACAGGATGTCCTTCCTGAGCAAAAACTATCAGCTGGAAACTAATAGGATGGTTTCAGTATTCCTGGGTATTCTGAGGACCCGAACCTGGTTTACAAGGTAACCCTCAGACAATTCCTCAAGTACAGCCTACAGATAATCAATAGAGTTAATCCCCTTCCTGCAAGACAGACCTTATTCCTCAGTGAAAGGAACGCTAGAGGAGTAAATGCAGAATCTGCAACATACATTGTACACATTAAAAATATAGAAACTCTTTAAAATATACTTGCACATTCGTCCACATTTCCCTAACCTGGGTAATACAACAGAGTGATACTGGTAGAGACAAAGAGCTACATCTAGCATCACAGAAAAAGGAAACTGAAGGTCCTATAGTGTATCCCTTGAAACTACAAAACAAATGAACAAAAAAACCCACAAAACCCCAAGTCTACCTTACTTTGTTTGTTTTCACACTTTTTCCAGAAGCTTGCATTGATAAGGAAGCTTGAGGGGGTGGGAAGAAGCTGCCTGAAAGTAGGATTTATATAAAATCCACCTCCGAATCCCACCACCACGTGTTGCAGTTTATACTTTAAAACATACATTCCCATGAGGTGGGCTGCTTTCTCTCCAGCTTCTCTTGCACAGTTTGGAGAATTCTGCCCTCAATAGTAGGAACACATAGCTACACCCCAAAGAACTCAATAAAATGGAAGATACATGGCTCCCATAGTCAGTCAGTGTGTCTCAGTGTTCTGCAAGTTTTGCTACTGCCCTAATTTTGCCACATTGCTACAGAAAGCCCTTGGGTTGAGGCATGTGTGGGGAGATAATGGAACATTAATTTTTCCCAAACCTCAGTGAAGCCAGAAGGAAGATACACATCAGGATAACACTGCTCAAAGCAGTTGCCAGCAATTCAGAAGGACCTCCTACGTTACCTGGAGAGAGAGTAAACTGGAAAAACATCCCAGCAATGACAGCTGCAGAAAGACTCCTAAAGGAATGCCTTGTGCTATCCTCTCCCATAGCAGGAAGGGGCTTCTCATCCTGTATCTTATTTTTACCAGCAGAACTCTGAAAGACATCTCACAGCCATCAGCAGACTAATTAGCTCTGTGCCTACCTCCTTGGAACAGATTAGGGGAAGCCAAGATGCCCAAGAGCAGGTGGTTCAATGCATGATGGGGCTGCACCAACACAGTAAGGGGAGGCGAGATTCCCATAAACTTATCTGGTTGAAAAAAACAGTGGCCTCCTATGCAGAGCTTCTGAAAGACACAGACTCCATGAACATAAATTAGCTAGTTGTCCAAAAAGAGGGTGAGTTAGAAAGGAAGTGCAGATCATCATCTGACCTATCCCACAGCAAGTAAGAGAGAAATACTGGCATGCGGGGAAAGGAAGCAGCCAGAGAGAGTAAACACTCAGGGCAGCAAGTACCTGCATGGAGATCAGGTAAGTAGCTGTTATCTTACAAGGGAAAGGAGTGGCTGTAGGAGGTAGCAGAGATCAAAGACTCAGTAAGTAGAGCAGGGAGGAGATTAAAGGGCTGAGCTGCAGACACCCACCTAATCCAGGGTGAGTCAGTACAATAGCACAGAAAAGACCAGGGAGAACTCAAACCCCAGCAGAAAATAGAGTCGTGCTGCATCCAAGAGACATGAAAGCAGAAATCACCATGGAGCAAAACCACAACCAAGGTAAGTCTGAGGAAGAGGAGTCAAGAAGGAAGACAAGCCACTGGTATGACTGGAAGGCAGAGTCACTGTTGGCACATCACTAGCACTTCCCAACACTGTAAGTGTCTCAGCATCAGGGTGCTCTTCAGACACAGCAGCAGACTGCCCTGCCAAAAAACCCCGTTTTTTAGCAAAGTCACACCACCACAGCCTCCATGCCCACTTCAGGGAACCACTCAGGGAGCCTGGTATAAATGTTCAGTGATCCAGGACATACAGATACTTCTCCTTAACTCAGGTTAAGGATTTGCTATAGCAGGCAAGGAAACAGAGCTATGCTTCTGACTTCCAGCTCTCAGGAATCCAACTTCATCCCAGGGAACCCTTTGCCTTGGCTTGTGGCTTACCCTGCTGCCTGGTTTAGCATAACAAATGTGCTTTGATCTCCCTGCAGCAGCTGCCACCTTCCTGCCCTTCCTGGGCCATTCTCCTGGGTATGTTACAGCACCCTGGCCTACAAAAACATCACTTTAAAATTGAATGCATCATCTTGGTTCTCCATTCTTTAAACATACCATTCACATGACCTAAGCTGCAAGAAAGGAAACCGAAATAAAGAAGAGTTGACTGCAACTAGTCAACAGACTGATATTCAAATAATATAGTTTGCTCTGTTATACAATAGATCAAGTAAAAAGAAAACTGGAGGCAACTACAGCTTGGTGACCTAGGGGTACCAGAAAGAACACAAAAGTTGGTTGCTGCTAACTAATAAGGGTTGATAGGAGTGTGCCTCCTCACTGTGAAAGCTAAGGAAGAAAAAGCAGCACTTCACTTTTCCGCAGTTAAAAAAACTAAAGGGATTTAAAGTGCATTCTAAAGGGAATGAGAAGTTGATTGTTTTCCTACAGAGGTGCACTTTAAGTCACCCAGTGTCATCAAACACCTGGAGGTAGCCATCATTTCTAGCACACACAGAGCGTACCCTAAAAATGTCTTGAAGGAAGCTGCTGTGTGTCACAGCCCAACTTCAAATGAGAGCGCAACAACTGAAAAGCAAAGTCGTTCATATCGCTACATGTGAAATGAGCACCTAAGAAAGCATTTCTGCTAGTCTATTTGGTTTAAAAGTACCTGTCACAACAGCTAAACCATTTTAGGAAGTATTTAAAGAAGAATAAGCTAAATGTGAAGCTAAGTTTGAAGTTTACAAAACTCGAGTGCTTTTTCCAAGTTACCTTTCAACATCACATTCAACAGATCAGAATATGGAAAGGCTTTTCGGAACTTCACGAGTTAGAAGTCTGATTTTCACAGGTGTCAAGTGCTTGGAGTTGTCATCAACTTCTGAAGGTGTAGGACACCAGAGAGCTGTCAGTTACACTAAGAAAAAAAAATCCTTTAATCCTTTCCATAGAAGACAAATCAGTAACAACAAAACTTATTTTATAGTAAAGTCCAAAATTACTGTGAATTTTGAAGTTAATCCTTATTCTTGGCTCTACATTTAATACCACAACATTCCTGCAATAACATAGAAAACAAAACACCTCTCATCACTTGCTGCAAGGTTGATCTTAGTGTATATTTAACATGCCTCAAACCACACTAAAACTGTGGTCTGTGGTAGACAGACGCAGTACATTTACAATGACTTTTGCCTAGTGTAGATTACCTACTGACAGGTATTTCCTAAGCAGTGAGCAATGAAGGGTTAGATATCAACAATGAAACCAGGTTTCTTTCTGATTTGCTGACATTTGCAGTGGCAAAAATGAAATATGAATATATGAAAAAAAAAATCTAGATGACAGTTTTGCTTTGATTTATTTGTGCTTTAAAATAAAAAGACAGATTTCCTGTCCTTTCCAACACATTATCAATAGCCAGTTTAATTTTCCTAAGAGCTTCTTCTTCAGCCTGTCACTTTGACTAGCCAAGAGAGAAGATGCAAAGCACTTACAAGAGTTGTTTGAGATGATGAGTGCTTCAAAGGATCTATTAGGTATGTATTAAAATATCTTTTCAGGCAATCAGCAGTGCAAGCTCATTCAAGAAAAGAGAAACTCTCCATCTTTCTCTCCAGAAGACAGATAACACCTTCAGATTTTAGTCTGTGCATCCAATTTAACATTTCCCAATAGCAAGTAACTCCATATTGAAGCTACCATTTATTTTCTTAATGCTTTCCAAGATCTACAAGCAGTAGGTAACTCTACAAGGAGGTGTAGTGCATCACTTTAGACCACCACTCTTCTACTGGAGGATGCTGGGAGGAGAATGTGTGCAGAAGCAAAGCACAAGCATTGAACAGATGATGCAAAGAAACACCCATGTGTATTGACTCTGTGTTTTGGTGTAGCTGGTACCAAGAACAAGCAACTGTAAGTCAGCTCCTCCACAGACACCGAGGCATCCCTGCAAAACATGTCCCTGCAAAGAGCTACAGTGTAGGATTTAGTCCATGCATTGCAAAACTCTCCACGCCCCAACCAGCCTCCTCACATCCTAGGCATCTTGAGCAGCAAGGTTAAAGCTCCGAACAGATACTCTTTTCAGCTAGCAGGCTTACTCAAGGAGCCCCACTCCCTCTTTTTTCTTAGATGACTCATTTTAATGGAGTTCCCTGACGTTACATACTACAACTCCACCAAAAGCTGTATTGGTAAAAGCAAATGACAAGAAACCCGTGTTACATTCAGCAATGCAGCCACCAATTTACGTCACACCATACCCTTAACAGTTTTTATTTGCTCTAGAGAGCAAACTCTAAAGCATTATCACCCAGACTTGGTCAAACATGAGTGCTATGTTTTCCCAGGTAGTGTGACACAACCCAATCACTTGCTGCTCTCAAGGACAAACTGGGTATTTCACTCCCTGTACCTATAGTTGTGAGGCCTCGCCTCCTGCCTGGTTCTCAGCATTTATTCAGTCTCTTTGTGAGGGAAACTCAACTCACTAACCTGTCAGGGAAATAACTCTGGAAGAAAAAGCAAGCCAGCAAAAGAAAGTCCAAACAGTATAAGAAGCAGCGCATGCACACAGCAGGTAAGATTTTTCATCATCAGCTTCAAGCTGCTCCACCCAATCAACTACTACATGACCCACTCACAGGATACCAGCCAAACATCTTGCAACAAGATTACTGGGGTTTGGGTTGGTTGCTTCCCAAAAGCAAGCAATTAAAGGCACTTCTGTGTAAAACTGGAGATAAGACATCATAGTTTTCAGTGGAATTCTTTACATCGTTCTGCTCTTTGAAGAGTCAACAGACTCCCCCAAGGAAGAGTTTGAAATGCTGTCTGACCAAATCAGTAAGGCAAAAAACTCAGTAAGCACAAGTTCAAGGAACTGGTCCCATCAGATCCAGAAAGGAATTCACACTTAGGCATACTAGCATGGGTTTTGAAAGAGGATTTGTTCACCACCAGTGAAGCCACTGGGGAAAGTGCATCATATTGACTACAGATGCAGATTTTTTCCCTCCTAGTTTTATTTTATTCTCAACTTCAGAAAGATTGAAGGCCTCAAAGAGCAGTTCTAGTAGGAAGACACAAGAGACACGTGGACCAGAGCTGCTCCTCTCATCAACAGGAGGCAACCCAAGAGCCCAAACAATAACAGAAGATGCCATTGACTGCAACAGCCCAAGTGCACTGACAATCCTCATCAAGACTTGCAAGCCCAAAACAGCAGGACAATTTGTAATTCCTGAGGCCAGAGCTATCAGGCTTGCCTTAACAGGCAATCTTAGAAATTCAACACACAACTTCAAACTTGGTAATCCCCCTTCAGCTAATTTTTTTTTTCCCCCTAGGAACTACTGGACAACCTCCTAGGTTCCCTCTGCACCAGAGTGAAGTCAAGCCTGTGTGGTTTTGGCCGCTATAGTCTGCAATACTTCTGCAACCAGATGACGTTTTCCCTCTGCAACCTGAATGAACTGTCAGCTCTTCAGCAAGGGACAGCTGTGATGTCTATTAGACAAGCACCAGTCAAATTTTGACTTGGGGTCTGCAGCAAAGAGAGTTAGTATGGGAAAACGCTACTTAAAATGACGCAAATCACCACATGCCCTTTATGATATTACAGGGTCACTGAGATAAGTTTCATGCATTCCAAAACTTTCACACACTCACTTAGAAAGGTATATGCTTAATGAATTTAAATGCAATCTCACACGCCCAGTAGTTGAGTAAAAACATGAAAAGGAACTGCTACTGACAACAAATCATGGGAAATGCTTATCCAGAAAGCGTTTTAAAATTATAGAACTGCAAATACACTGTCCTTCTACATGCAGAAGTAATATTTCCCTTATTAATCTTTCTAATCAGATTTGATACTTAAAATGTTTCCTACTGTACTTCATGATCTGCCCACAGGTCATTTGTTCATCATCCACCCTGCAGGATGAACCCTCTTTCTTTAAAGCATCAAAGTCATCTTGGGCAGTTGATCAGATATGACAATGAAGCAACACATCCTCAACTGGAAAGGAAGCATGGCTGTAAAAGGCAGGCAGAAGACACTGAAATTCAGCTGGATGGCAAATTTGGATATTCTGTTATCCTATTCAAAACTACTTTCTTGCTTTAAGGTAGTTTTACTGAAACTCCAGCTTTCCTCAACAGTCTCTTGGTTTACTAATACCCCAGAGTACAATTAAAAATGAGGTAAGAATTTAACAGGCTTCCTATCAACTTGCTTCTAAGGACACAGACATTTGCATGATCCAGCTGAGATGTGTAATCAGCCACTTACAATAACAAAGAACTCAAAGGAATCCTGTTTTCCAAAGATGGAAGTGGTAGAAGCAGCAAAGAAGAGAAAAAAAATAGCATCCTTTGCTCTGACACGCAGTGTCTATTGCATATGACTAAACCCTAGGTCAAACATAAACTTCAAAACTTTTTTTTTTATTTTTGAAATACGAAAGATTGCATCAAATGGAAGGACATTTTGTAATTTGCTTATAAACTATGAAGTTCTCAATCTTGTCCCTCTTACATCAATTGCTGAGTTATAAAAAATAAAAAAAGATAAAGCTTATTCAGGTCTGATAATTGCAAAGACCAAGACATTCTGTTCCCTTTGCTTTATTCTCAAAGATTAATGTGATTAAGATGAAGACAGACATGCTCTGTTCTTCCTAACAAAGGATTTTCCAAGGTTTGTTTCATCTGGAGGTAATATGTCTGGTGAAAGGCCCTTCAGTCTCTGTCATACACTGCAAAATGGATTTACAGGCAGATTTGATACAAAAAAAAAATTGTGGGTTTTTTTTAAGGTACTGATGTACAGATTAAGCTGTTCCAAAAAATTAGTTCTGTGGAAACACACAACCTCACTTCTAGAATCCCTTCTTAAATCCCACTTCTCATTGCAAATCATCCCCAGTACTATAACAAAACGTTCGTGCTGTTAGAGCTGAGGGAAGGAGTATGCAGTGATCCTGAAGTAATCAAAGGAAACCAAGGCATGGGATGGAAAGCCAGATGCCGGCTTTAAAAGAATGCCAAATCCTTTGAGGTTTATAAATCCATTAAAGATGTATCTCTCCATTTTTATCTATGTCTTGTGATAGGAATGGTTAGTGGAAGGCAGGCATTCATAAAATCCCGCCAGATTCCAGAGCAGGCTCACTGCTGAGGACAGCTTAGCCCAGGAGCCTCCTGGCCAAAAAACCCCTTTGAAGGAAGCCCTGCAGCATTTCATCCCAGAAGAGCAAGCACTCAGAGGCACAACCAGGGAATGGGAAGGAAGTTCAAGTATCTGCCACTCCATAGGGAAAGGGGGTAAAAGGATTAATCTCTGTACTGCAATAAATATTCAAAGGTCCAGGGAAAAGGTAATGCCAAGTCTCCTTCCCTGGGAGCATTCCTATCTTTCCACTGCTTTGAGTTAAAAGCAGATTGCCTCCTCTAACTGGGCAGACTAGGGCAAGAACTAAACTATGCCAAGCAACTGTGTAAGAGAATAAACACACATAGGATGCTTACTCTTCTCTAGATAAACTCACAGAACTGCCAACAACACAGCCTCAAGTCAGCAGCAATGAACATAATCCATGTCCTTCCCCACGCAGCACACTCACAGGGTGCCACCAACACCAAAGGGAAAGCAGAGGAAGGGGACTGGAGGTGCGAGCCAGAACAGAAATATTAAACAATGCTCCTGCTATAGTCCCTGCCATAAAGAATCCAAACTGCTGCAGGCCATACAAACACAGTCTTATTTACTCAACTTTTCAAAACTTCCAGGTCCTCCTTTGTTCTAGAAAAGCAAGACTGTTCCAAAAACATTTTATGACTCAAATAACTCAAGGTCAGGGGCAGCATCAGCTCCATTTAATACTGGAAATTCTTTCAGTAGCTTCCGAAAGGGCAACAAAAAACCCAAGTGTTTTGCATGTAAAGGAAATAATGATGCCTGGTTTGCTATGGTCTTGCATGTGATCTGCTTGTAAACCAGACTGCACAAGACTTTCACACAGATGGCTACAAAGATGCAAGTTGTGACTGATTTTCCTCCTTCTGTAGGGATTACCTCCAGTGGATGCCCTGAAGTCTCCAACAGCTCCTGCTCCCACTGCCTCTTTTCTCATGGTCAAAGCACCAGCAGGGTCTCTCTGCAATACCTGCTTAACACTTAACTAAAGATCAGTTTCAGTCCCCCATCCCTTTGTGAGATCTGGTCAACAATGTTATCAAAGCTTAGGAGAGGGAAGGGGAAAAATTACACGAGTCACTTCTGCAGGAAACAGCTAAAAAATGAGTACCCAGCATAGTTTTGAGATCCTGCCACCAGGAATAAGACAGGTTAAGTTACACCTCCACCAGAGCAATGACTGATTTTGAAACAGCTACACACTACACTGAGAGACAGCGCAGACCCACTTGTACTTCTGCCACTCGCACTTCTACTTGTTCCATGCACAAACAGCTTTCAGCCTCCTCAGGCACCAGCTGAGGACTCTTCACAAATTCTACAGATCTGCTATGCCACATGACTTTCTTACAGCAATGAAAAAGGACTTTAAGAGGGTCACAAAAACTATTCTTGTAGTAGAGTCTTGCTAAAGTCTACTGTGCAGTCAGCAACACTGACACAAAAGCAAAAAGTCCCCATGCCCTTTTGTAAATTGTGCAAGTATTCAAATAAAGCCAGACAACAATTCACTTTGCTCAGTGAGTTAATTTTTCCTCCAGAGATGAATGTAAGATGACAGGTCACCTTGAAAAGAAGCCATATCAATAACACAGAATATTTTCAAATTAAAAGAAAAAAGAGACACCATCAAGGTTCAAGGCAAAAGAACAATCTGGAACTGAAGTACAAGACCTCCTTGAAAGGAGAACACTATTTGCATATTCTTTGCAGCAGTAGGGGGTTGGGGATGCAGGAGAGAGAATTTGAAGTGGGACATAAGAGTTATAACTGCATGGACGTTTGCTAAGTAGGTCTGCATTTGCTAAGTAGGTCTGTGTATTCTGTTGTGCAGAGTAATTAAGAAAAAAACTGAAGAGATAAGCACTTCAGCCTGCACTTGGACACCTTCCCAGAACTCAGGTCATAAGTAAAAACTCTAACAAGCAATGAGAGGTGCCAGAGCAAACACTTCCATGCAAGTGGTCTGCATTTCCCTGTCTAGCCAAAAATTAAATGATGCGCTTTTTCTTTTTATTGGCAAGCCTGCAATATAAAAGTACAGCAGCTTTACAAATTTCAGTTTCTTGCCCACTTTCACACAACTTCACTGTTATGTCAACACTCAAGTTCTAAATACTGTTCTGCTTAGTACATATTTCATGTACTCTGGTGTGTTAACTCAAAAACACCAAAAATCCTGCATTTACTTTCAAACAAGTTGCTCAGAGAACAAGTAAAGCATCTTGAAGCTGGTTGGAGAAAGTCACCTGGATTTCCAGCACAATCACACACCGATAAAAGGAGCTTCGAATTCAGTCTGCAACTACACCTGAATGGCAAATCATATTTCCTTCATCCAGGGCAAGGAAGCCAAGGGACCAGCTGCGGTTACTAGATCTCAGCTTGCACAAACATATTAACTACCTTTCAATTACCAGCAAGGATCTTCAAACCTCCAACAGAACAGCAGCTAAGAAAAGGAGGGGTTTATAGTTAATCTCCCAACATACCAGTGTCACAAACAGGATAGCTTAACAGATGGCTGGTAAGTAGTATTGATAATATTTATCAGAAAGGCATTTGTATGCAGCCAGGTATTGTTTTGTGACCTCTTCAGGCATCACAGCCATGAAGAAAGAAGTTTGAAAGAACACACAAAATACCAAAGCTCCCATGGTGGAGCTCTCTGGAGAGCAGGCTGGAAGGTCTTTTACTCAAGGCCATGGAAGCATCCCGTCCCTGCCTCTCCCTCTGTAATGCTAGCAGGCTGCACAGACATGGGGGGAGAAGAGTCATCTGCTCTCCTCACCCTGACCAGGACTCCTGGTCTCCTCACCCTCAGTATTCCAAGAGGGCCAGATGCACACATGCTCTTCCAGTCCAATGGTTGCTGATCATCACTGCACCACTTTTGAGCTCTCAACAAAACAAGGAACTTTGAAATTAATGCCCAAGGGATATTACTAATTGGCAGAACCAGAATTTTATATATATCTAAATATTTAGACCCACTTCTGAGTCCCTCTGCATCACACTCATCTAAGAGCCAGGATTAGAGACTATTACAAAAAGGCTGCTTCAAACTGCCAAATGTTTCCCAGGTCTTGGCAACATCACTCAGGCTTTGGTGCTTCATCACCCGTTGGTACTACTCAGTCCACTGGCAGCCAGCCATACCTGTTCCTTGATTGTTTTAGCAAAGTACCTGAAGCACACTGACACAATGCTGAGCAAAAGATCTAAAAGTACAAGGAAGGGAGGTAACGTCTCACAGTTTGTACAGTAAAAAATAAATCTAATCTGCCAAATAATGAGGTTCTGTTTTCTATATTTTTTATACTTGGTACTTTTCTTACACTATCAGCAGACATAGCTCTGCTATTTTCCATGATCCTGACTATCTTACTGCCTTACTCATTTGAGTGCTGACCAATTTTTCACTGTCAGTCTTGTGGGAGAGAAGAAAGGGAAAAAAAAGTGGTGATCTTTCCTTCCAGCCTGTCCAGAAGCTTATCAGGTGACACTCTCCCTCTTAAAAATGAGCAAAATAAACTGTTAAACAGTTATGACTCAAGATGTTCACATGTTCCCACTTCGTGATTAGAGAAAGGCAGCAGGAGCACATAGCCCAGTCTTTGCTTCTTCCAGTGGTTCAATGTCTCAGTAAGGCCTCCTGCCAAGAACTCCCTCTTCTCTTGCTGTAGCTTCTTTTTCACCTGCATTTCCCTTATGTCTTCCACCCAGTAAATGACACCTTCATCTCCTCGAGTAGTGATGGTGTCCAAAAGGCTGCCTGTATTTACACTTCTGAAAACAGCAGTAATTGTTACGCCATAAGGAATACAGCCCATAATAACAAAAAGTAAAATCATGGGTCAAGGTTGATTACTGCAATAAATCACCACAGACAGTTTCAGCTGCAAAACTTTTTATGAAGTGGCATGAAAACAGATACTGATGATACGTTTGTCAAACATTAATAAATCCCTTCCAGTCTTCTCTCAAAACTGGCAAGTGAGGGAACTTACCTACAGTTTTAAAAAGCAAGCAAAGAACTAAGACTCTACTTCCATTAACAGGTTCACACTTGCAGTGGAAAATTTTTTTAACTCCTTGAGACTGAAGTTAGTCAAGGCAAAGGGAAGCATACAGGTACCTTTTGGTGTGGCATAACTTCTAAAATACATTTCAATATGCTTAAAACAGCACCCTCAACTTTATTCTCTAAATGGATGAGCTGGCCTGTTAAACCTGTTACAGGGAACAATTAAGGAAGGATTCTAAAGCCACAGAAAATATGAAGAGCCAGAAATACACAAACACAAGTATTTTTAAAATCAGGAATCTGCAAGTAAATCCAAAGTTTACATTGCAATCCTATTTGCTACAGATACTCAAGCACAAAACTTTTTCTATTCAGCAAGTTCTACTGCTTTCTTCTTGCTCATCTCCTCTCAGAAGCATTACTCATTAAAAAAAAGACAGACCAAAATGGCACAAAAAAGTCCAGACTGTTCCACCTTCTGCTTACCTGTAGCATCTCTATCCAGTTAAAAAATCCGTCCACTCTAACGCACGTCTTCGCTGCACCATCTACTGAGGCTCTTCCTCCCAAAGCACAGCTCTACCAGGTAAGCCAAGCCCAAGCAGGGCTTCTTGAGGTTCCACCCTCCCTGTCAGCCTCTCCACCTCCACACTGTTCCATCTGCTGTAGCGCCAGAACTGCTTCTCTTGCAACCACACAGAGATCTGGTTCAAGGAAGGCATATGGCAAAAAACCTAACTTAATTAGTTTATAATGAAGTTGCTCAAGTGATGGCAGTTATGCTCCCAAACGGCCTCACACCTGCAGCATCCACCTTGCAGGTATGTGGCTGAGACATTACAGGGAACAACCAAAGTAAGTAGGATGAACCGCTCTGTGATAATACCTTGAGGGTAATCACTTGTTCCTCTTGCTTCATAAAAGACCGGAAACCCGGCTGTGCTCAGCACCCTCTACAACATCTCCAAAGAAAGACAGTGCTGCGAGTTGCACCAGGCTTGTGTTTTAACAAAAGTTACATCCTGTGAACGAAGTTGTGTTTAATACCTAGCTTACCATGTTTCCATCAAAGACTTTTGTATACATATACTTCAGCAAAATCAGAGTATGGTGAAGTTATGAACCCAAAAGAAAATACAACCTATCTACTTACAGATAACCTGTGTAGATCATCAATCCAATCACTAATGTTAGTAACAACTCATACCAAAATTAGAAGACTTCTCTGTGAGCAGGCAGTCATGAAATCATACAGAGACTGAAAGAACAAAGAGGGAACAGAGAGTGTGTTGCCCAAGGAAGTAACGTCCTGGTACGCATCTGAAAGAGAATGGTATCCAATTCCAGTTCAGAGTGTCAGTAGGGCATCTCCACCATATTTCAAACTTTTTTGGCTTGCCTTTGTTTCGAACAGTCAGATCAAAGTTTGAATTTCTCTGGGAGGTCACCGCTGAGATTTGTTTGGCAGCATATAGTGAAGGCACAAGGGAAAGCAAGAAAGGATTTCTGGAAAGACCTAAAAAAAGCAGTTCCTTCCCACATCCAGGAAATGGCACTGCATTTCTAATGACTGCAATTGGCACACAGTAATGCTCATACCTACAAGATAACGAAATATCAGTGCTAGTAGTAACAATGCTGCATCTATAATCCTTATAATAATAAACACTCCTCTGCTCCCTTTTGTTGATGACACAATCACTGCCAAACGTAAAATGACTTCTGAAAGATTTTTTACCCTGTGTCTTCCAGCTCTGTCTCTGAAGATGAAAACATATAGGTTACTACTTGTACAAGAGGTTAAATCCAGATATGCAGCATGGAACTCCCATCTGGAATTCTCCACATAACTTTTTCACAACTACGTAGCGCAGTAAAAGTTGTATTACATATTACAAGATTTTTCCAGCATTGGTCATGAAGGTCTAGCTAAAACCAAACTGATTGTAATACAGGACCCTTGATTAAAATTCAAAGGTGGAGAAGGAGAGAAAGAAGAAAAAAACCCCAAACCCACAATGGTACCATACTCATATCCTTACTAGGTGCTTCATCAATCTATTTCAGGAGCTGTTTTGAGCTATAAATCACTAAAAAAGAAGCTTGCCATCAGCTTTGGCTCTTAAAGGAAAAATCACTGGGTTTATGATTTTTTTGCAATACTACACTGTTTCCAGAGAACATGTCATTTTATTGTCTTATAAAGCAAACACCTACTTCACTGGCATCATCACAACTCAAAGCTACATTTTCATATTTCAGCGGTAACATAAAAAATGTCTCAGGGAGGAAATCATCAAATCTTTAGAAACAAATATGCTTTGAAGAATATTTAACGTCTGTATTTAGGGGTAGGGAAATATGTGCCTTTTAATTATTTTTTTAATTAAATCAGCTTTGAGTGCTAAAGTTCAGAGCATCAGAAACTGCTTTGATGTTTCACTTCACATAGTATTAATCTTTTACTGCAGTATAAACAATCATGTTCCCCCATCTTGAGATAAGCCTCACATCACGTGAACATGTAACTGAATCAAAAGCAGCTGTCAACTTTAACAAACCCATCAACTCTATCCATAAAACAAAATAAACTGTGATATATCTCTGTTAAATCATTTTGCCCGGGACTGGGTAAACACATGCTGTAGGCAGAAAACATTTAGAAAGATACTAAAGGCATTCTGTAACTTCTGTTCTACTGGAATAATCTGTAACTAACTTAAATCCTTTGCCATTTGTATTAAGGCATATCTTAGCACCTCACAGTCCCAGCAGAAGCTACAAACAGCAGTTTGGATATCCAAAACATGAAAAAAAAACTTGCTACAGACATCTTAGCAAAAGTCTGTGGAAGAAGAGGCCCTGAAGCCCCTGCAAGCAGGATGATCCTCTACAAGGTAGTGTATTAAGAGAAGAAAATTAAGTTTTTCCTACAATTCAGTTCAGGAGGTGCAAAACGGCCCCCACTGCTGCCACTGGGAGCGAGAGTAAGGCAACTGAAGAACCAAGGGCACCAGGAGTAAGCCAAAACCAAGAGAGTAATGCCAATAACTTCACTGACTGAAAACACACACCATGCATTCATCTTGGGCACAGGTGAGCATAAAGCTGCAGGGGCACAAAACATAGGATTAACTTCCCAGCAACCATACTGCAATTAGGTGATCAAAGAGAAGTCATAATGATTGGCATTAATCCACCTGCCGTGTTTCAAGCCAACTTACTTTATTTTCTGACAGTTGGGCACTCCTATAGGATTACTGTTCTATGGACAGTTCTGTTCTTATTCAGAACTCAAGAAAGATGTACATTAGGAATTGTTTTCCCTGTATTTTATAACAAAGTCACAATATCAAAGCAACCACAAATACCTTATAGTTTAATAAATCAAAGAGAAATTCCTGATGCAACAAGAACCACTTTGTATTTGATATCCATCAACTGAAGGAGCATCACTGGTTTTCCTCCTTGCTTAAGTACCTGGCATTTACTTGGGATAATGTTATCTGTGTTGTGATCAGATCTATAGACATAGGAACTGTCTAGATTGTGTGCCTACTACTTGGCACCCAGTATAATGCAGAATACAGAAATCTCACCATACTAAGTGCATGAGCTGTCTGCTTCATTTTACAGATTATCAAGAACTTGGACCCGGGTGACAAAAAGACAGATCCCTCTATTCTTTGATAACACTACTGACTATTTTCTCAAGAAAAAAAGTTGCAACTTACAGCACAGAATTAAAAATCTTGTAGGATATTTTCTTCAGTATACTTTTTAACTAAAACACAGCTCGTTTACCTAAGTTGAGTTTTATTTTGCCAATATTATACTTTCTAAAAAGCAGAAAGAATACTTCCTAGGCAAGCAAGGGACCAACAAAAGTTCAGAAAAATTAATCACATGGTCAGCTGAACATTAGTACTGCTTTTCAAAGTCAGTGAAAACAAACACGTTCTCGTGAAGGCCAAATCGGACCCCAAAGCAACACTTTGCAGCTGATACAGAGAATGTTGAGAGAAGGTATTTATATTTGTCAGCAACTTTATTATAAGCCACAGCACTGAAAGTCAGTCTCAGAGTAAAAGGAGAAGGGATAGTAATTTGTAGCCCAAGAATAAAACAGGTTATCACTTGGCCAGGACTTTAAAGGGGGGGGAAAAAAGGAGAGGAAAAAAAAAGATTATTTGGTACAAGAATGATGTTTCACATACTGTCAGCCATGAAGCCCAAAGAAACAAATCTAAGAAAAACAACTGTTTATGTAAATTAACTCAACTTTATATTCCATGAGTATAGCTTAAAATGTGATGATCTAATTCAGAGGTTGATCTGACTGATATCCAGAAGCAGCTGTTCTCTCCTCACACAGTCATGTGTAGACTCTTACCACTACAACAAATCAAAAGTAAAGTAATTCAATTATATTTTAAGAGTAATTTACCCAGGGAAATAACTAAATGAAATCACCAAATAGAAAGAGACATCCAATCTTCAAACTCTACAATGGTCCCTCTTCATGAGAATATCTTATCTAGCTAATGTGAATCCATCCACTTAGATCCCAAGATCCCCTTTCTGAGCTCTTTAAGAGCAGCTAAACGGTTTTCATTACAGAATGAGTTGATTAAGACTCCTTTCATTAGTCATCATCCCATACTGCATATTCTTTAAATATGAAAAAGTATTCCCTTAATTCAACAGCTGAAGGGCCCCTACATATCAAGTTAAATACTCTGAGGATTTGGTTTACTTCAACCTGTCCTGCTAACTCACAAAAAACCTACAAACTGTCCTTAATATAAGATTTTTCATCAAATTTAGCTCACAAAGAGTGAGAAACAGTTTTAAACACAGATAACAAGACTTTTAGAGTTACAAGGCTACACTCTAGGTAGACACTGAATAAGAAATGTGCTAAGTTAGGCTCCAAGAAAGCTGGGAGAATTACCACCAGAGGAAGATTAAAGAGAACTTGATCTTTCATTAGAGTGGACTTCCGTTGAGCAGGTTTCGTGGGAGTCTAATTACCACCTACATCAGTTTGCCTGCATAAGTGATGTTCCCCTGACTGTGACTGTTATTCACAGCAACTGCTCCAAGTACAAAATTTGATTCAACTGTGCATTTTTGTACAAGACATCTGCACTCACTAGGGTGGAAATTAGAACAGATCATTTTTTAGCCTACACTCACAGCAGGACAGACATACTTCATTTTCTTCCTTCTTTCAGTTGGAGATTCTGAAAGACAACCAAGTCACAAATCAACTCCCCATCACAAACCAGACCTCTACCATGTCCCACATGCAACCAGGATAATCTGCTCCAGTTTGTTCTCAACAGCAGGTAAGTGTTCTTTATCATCCTGCAACAGATGGAGCAAAGACTCCTTCCTTCTCCTGGATTCCTTAACTATAAACCCTGAAAGCAACACCTACTTTACGCCTTCAGCTGCAAGGGCAAAACTCCCAAGTCCACACCTCATGAAGTTAAGAATTTCGGCAGTTTTCAGAAGCACCACCCGTTAAGGCATTCACC
Organism: Coccyzus lansbergi; assembly: GCA_033558105.1. Lineage (NCBI taxonomy): Eukaryota > Metazoa > Chordata > Aves > Cuculiformes > Coccyzidae > Coccyzus > Coccyzus lansbergi. Next base: position 84,578 of record JAUMJK010001324.1, on the reverse strand, counting down.
CCTGTACTATATCACAAAAAAAAGAGCCATCATATCAGTTTAATTTTTGGATCACAGATATTCCTGCTGCTGGAAATGGGGGGGCTGCATGTTTGGCAGGATTAAAATGAATTTTCCTCCTTCTCGTATTTCTGTTCCTTGCTCTTCAACACTTAGGTTTAACAGTTTAGCTTGATGGATCCAGAAACACTTCTGCAGAAATGCTCTCCCCCCAGTGCTTTTCAAAGTTATACACAAAAGCACAGTTGGAAAAAAAGGGGCTGACCAGTCTTTAAGTCACCAACTGGGGCACTGGCTCCTGCAGCTGCCTGCAGCACATACCTGCCGGGCATTTCAAGCACAGCCTAAGTCACTTGCCACAAATCAACTTTTCTACTGCCAGCAAGCTAACCAGAGCCACCAAAAACTATTATTTTTTTTTACCTTTCACTTCATAAAGTGTAACACAAGATGCATGTCTATGCCTACACTACATTATCTTTGCATACAACAATAACAACAGAGGGAAAAAATCATAATATAGTGGTTCAAATTACATCTATTGTGAAAAAATTGCTTTGACTTCTGCTGATTTCACAACAGCACCGAACCTTGAACTTACTCATTTCAGACATCAGGACAAACAATGCAGGTTAATTCTCCCATTATGCAACATGCAACCACCATATTCTCAATCTTTTAACCGCTGCCAAAGAATATGCCAGTTTCTGTACACATAAGCCCTATGGGTCATGCAGAAATCCCTAGTGCAGTTGCTAGAGTTTATACAGCTTTACCAGATGAACCATGAAGATATTTTGCAATGAAATGAGAAGCTCTGAACAAAAAGACTTCCATAACCTTATCTTATTCATCTATAATTGAACACACTAAATCAAGCTACTGGTGGACTGAACAGCAAGATGAGCAGGTTTTATTCCCAGGGAGCAGAACTCCTCAGAAAAGAACTATCCAGTAAAAGGAAAGTAATGTTCTAAATAAAACATCTGAACTAAACTCTTCCATGTTTACAGGTTAGTGTGATCCAAGTCACAATTACATACAAAAAGCCACTTAGGGGAAGTCCTCTATGATAGCAATTATCAGCCATCAATGAAGTCATTAGGTTATTTCTGCAGTATTAACAAACTTGATCCATTCCAACCTTTTCTTCAGGGAAACGAGTCAAATCACAGGATTTCTGCTTCAGTGGAAATAAGATTAAGCACTTAATTATTTAGTAAACTATCATCCTCAGCCAGAGCAGAACTTAATCTTTAACTTTCATTATTACTCATCAGGCTTTAGAGAGACACAACATCAATCTGGTACTGCCAATACATGTTACAAGGACTGTGCACTACAAGGAAGAGCACAGCACAGTTAGTCTGGGCACTCATGCACTCAATCACACCTCGGATCAATGATGAGACAGAACACAAGACTAGAAGCCTAAATTATGGACAACAGGGATAACTAAAAAAGATTACAGACAACTGCCTTTGTAATTTGCCCCTACCCATGTTACTGTATATAATTTCTAAAAGAAACGCACTTGCAAACAACATTTTCCACAATTACTTGGTGGGTAAAGAGCAAGACGGAGAAGCTGGCAAGCAGCACACCAAGTACTCCTACATACCAGCTTCAACACTTGATGCTTCCTCCAAGGCAAATGAGCCACTGCTGCTTTTACTATTATTTTCAGCACAGCATACGCTCCTCTGCATACGGGAACACAAATCCCTCTCCAGCACACGCTGATGAGTAACTAGAAAATGATCTTAATTGCTACATAAATCACATCTGGCTACTTAGCATAGCCAAATACATGTCTGCATGGGAAGCACTCTCCTCAAAACTGTCTGCAGTATTTCATCAACCTCACAAAACAGCAAGTGCACCAAAAAACCAGAAGTAAACCAGTAATTATTCATTCCAAGTCGATTCATACCTGCCCACAGAAATGTGTGGGTTTTGTTACAGGCACCTAAATACGCACAAAGGCTTGACAATATTGTAGTCAGGTAAGTGCTACACCAAATCCAGAAGAGATGACAGCGCGCTCTGCTAGCTTCAGTCCCACTGGGGCAAGCCCCTAAAGTCTGTGGGACGTACTAGTTTTAAGATCTTCATGAATGGTGGTGTCAAAAGGTACAAATCTGTGCATGTCTGTGTTATATTTTATACATATTTTAAATTATTTTTTTTAAAGCAAGCACACATATGCATACATCCATAAAAGCCCTACTATTTCTACCTGGGAGGAAAATGCAGTATATCCTGAACAGCCTGGCCCAGCATGCCGCCTGCTGAAGTCCTCAGGACCTTAGCTGCCTGTTCAGTGAGGAGATGCGACTCATGGAGACCAGAACGATGGAGACTCGTCACTCTCACTTCTCTCCTCCCAACGCTTATGTTGCTTAGCTCGGCTCACAAGTACGCTGTCACAGGCAAACGCTGCATTACAGATTGACTGCTTCATCCAAAATCCTCTGTTAATTGGCTTATTTGCAACTGTAATCCTACACTGGTGCCGCTGGCTTTTTACACACAAGGGCAAACTGCAATATCAGTTTTTACTTCAAATTTTCTTTGCAATTTTGCTCTTGCAGTGGCTAAACGTTAGCCTGCAAGAACCACTTCCATAATCATTATTCTGATGTCGTTCTTACACAAAAGTCTACAGCTGAAACAAGAGATCATGAAAACATGGTACCAAATTTTCTCCTGTAAGTAACTGTTTAGAGGGGGGTAATATCTCTTTAGGGCATTCAGATGATTCTGAGCTCATTTGCCCTGCAGAGCACTTCCCTAAATTCACCAGTCTCCTAAATCCAAACAAAACTCCTTGTGTCTAAAGCCTAAGTTTAAACATTTTGGACCATAAATTAGAAAATATTTGGCACATATAGCCTTCAGGGAAAGTCAAAGCTCCAGCAGTTCTGCCCTTCTCCCTTTGCACTTAGATAAAGGCACAGGATTACCCCAACTCAATTATATCACTTAAGTCACGGAACACCCATACATAACTAGGAAATCCTGATTTTACCAGAGAGAAGTGTAGCTATTGTACTCCAACACTCACATAGGGGAATCAAAGTCTTCCTTTCTCCAAATAAAAGGAAAAATAATTCCAGTGTTTATCTATTGATATAAATGTCAATAGCAAAGCTATAACATTACTGGGGCTCCGAAGGTTTATGCTAACACAGAAGCAATTGCCAGAGATGCACCTAATAGAGTATTAATACAACAGACTAAAGAAAAAGGTGGAAAGTTAAGAGTTAGTCACTTAGTCCAAATACTACTTGCCACTGTTGCTGCACTCGTGACACGTAAATTGCTGAATGCACCAGCACTCAATATTTTAGAGACTTGAACTCTTGTTAGGACAGTATGCTAATCCATCTCTCCTAAACTTGTTTCTTAACTATATAAAATAGTAACTACTGACACACAAAAACTGAAATCCCCAAAATTTAAGTTGATTATTCTAATAACCAACTGCAATGATAAAATAGCACACAGCAATGAGCATGCTCTGCCTGCATGGAGCATAAATCCTGTCTCACCTCCAGAAGCTGTCAGACAACAGAAGAGGACTTGGAGTTCACCCCAAAACCACTCCTCCAAGCTACTGATGCACACACACCACATCAAGTGGTCCAAGAAGAGAGTGAAGCAGGAACATAAGGACCACTAGTTTACTGTGACAGTGATGTGGGCTTAAAATAGACACAATCTCTATCCCACTCATTCCTTCAACTCTTTAACTGTCCAGTATTTTAGTAACAAGGTTTATCCCATAATATTCACTCACTGCCAAATGGATTAAACAAAACAAAAAAAGAAACTTTATTGGATATTTTTAGTCTATTTTTTTTTAAATAAAAAAAGTTTCATGACTACACGTCAAACACAAACCTAAACTTTTTGGCTCTAAAGCAAGCCTATAATTAGAAACCTCATTTGTCCTGGTAGTCAGGAAAGCCATTTTCCCTGGGGAATGCTACAGAAAGGAAACCCAGGAAGAGCTGTCATGGCCAAACAACGCAAAACTTTTAGTAACGGACACCAGTGACACAAAGCCATTCTAACTAGACTCTAGCAGTCACAAATTCCATTTTACCCCTTTAAACTGTTCTAGGGGTAAAAAGCCTTTTTTTTTCTCATTTCTTTTCAATTAATGCCTTGACCCACTGTGCAAATTCATGTGGAACAGACCTAAAAAAAGGCTTCTGCACCCAGAAGTTTGTTTACTTATTCATACTTGCACCAGCTCACCCTTTCAAAAAATACATTGCTACACCCTACCCTGCCAACCTCCTCTTCCAACAGTGGAATGACACAACTGGTTACCTTGCCACTACTAGCTAGGGATGCGACTTTCGCCCTCTGCCTTTTGCCTCTCCCCTTCATACCTCCTCTGCCCTTTTATATCCGCTTTCCACTTCCAGCTTTTTTATGGATTTCCTTTCCCACCCTCATTACCACACCTGCAAATTTCACTGACACGCAGCAAAAATGGCCACTAAAACAATGTCACGGCAGGGGACACCGGGTGCGGGTGCACGGGAAGGAACTAAGACGGCTGATCTGGAAGCTGTGAAGACCAAGACCAGTAAGAGAGAGAGAGAGGGAGAAATAAGACTTCAGACAGGGAAGAACCAGTGCTGACAACAAGGAAACAAACACGTTCTCAGGTACGGGAGGAAAGTGCATCTTTCGGGAAACCACCGGCAGAAGCAATTGCATTTTTCTTGCGAGCATTTCTACAGAGCCCTGTACAACTAGGTGAAAACCAGACCATAAACACACAGTTGCCTTATTTCTTTAAAACACAGCCTCCAAGTGTCAAATCTCTCATCTCCAAGCTATTTTGCATTAGATGTCAAACAGAGTGCTCACATTCTGCATGCAAACTATTGAGAATTCAGATGCTGAATACAAGCTGCAGGATGTGCCCTCTTCTACCAGCTAGGATCCGTATCTTCATAGCACAGCCAGCTTCTGAAGCAGTTTCTCAAAGCACAGCAGTGTCCTCTTTCACAGAACCCTCACACGCAAGGGCAGAGACAGAGAAAGACCTTGCCTGTAGCCTCTTCTCATCTTTCTAACGCTTACAGTTACAGTGGAAAAGGACACTGATATGCAGAGCAGGCAGAACCAAGCACGAGGATGTCCCCAAGAGCTTGCAGTGATCCTCACAGAAGACGTGAGCTTGGCAAGGCTGGGAACTAAACCAGATGCCAACCACGATGTGTGAAAAGCCACTGGCCATCAAGCTCCCAGAGAAAGAAGTATTGCGAGACTTCACATCAACCCTGTTAAAAGGAGAAGAACACGAAGAACTTGAGCTCCCCTTCACTGCACAGAAAACACTGCACAGAAAACACTGTGTATCCCTCCAACACATGGTAGGGCTTGCAAGAGCAGGCAGGGCTGTTATCACTTGTCCTGAAAGAATGGTGGTAGGCAGAGTGAAAGGAGAAGAGAAAGGGGTCAGCTTTCAAAATTTTGCAAAACATTTTGGTTTTTTCTCTACAGGGCACATATAAAGGCTTGATCATCGGCACAGGTCCGATCTTGCAAAATCCTATGCGCATGGATAACTTTAACTCACATGAGTGGTCACACTAGCAGGACAGAAATATTTACAGTTCCTCCTTTTTTGTTTTTCCTTAAATGAGTCACTGCAAATATGAAACAGGGACACAATGAGCTTAATCTAGACCCTGATAATTAAATTTTACAACAGAGAAGGTAAGAAAACTTTAAAAAGGCTTAAACTTTCAAGAGCAACAGCACAGCATAAGGCAACCTGCATTTTATACATGTTGCCCTCAGATTAAAGTATATCTCACTTAAGAATTCACTTTGGGGCCGCTGCTCAGTCCCAAAACATCATATTGTCTGACGTACTCTGCAATGGTTTTAATGGTTCATTTTTTTTTAGAAATGGCACAGAAAGAGGAAGAGACAAATCTTTAACCACTCTACAAAAGATGAGGCATCTTAGGCAAAACCCCAAGTTACTATCACAAGATCAGTATCAATCCACTAATCCTGTCTCAGCTTCAGAAATGAAGGTACATAAGCAAGCTGATCCCTGCCCCATTAAATGGAAGACAAAAACTTACCTTGCTACATTTCTTTTTTTCCCTTCTTTTCTTTGGACACCCATACAAGATTAGCCAAAATATTATTGCTGAGCTTTCCTACAAGCACAGCTGCAGGCCAAATGCTCCAAACCATTTCTTCCCCATGAGAAAGGGGACAGAGGGAGCCAAAACAGAGGAATAAAAGTAGTTGCCAACACAGTCTTCTACAAGAAAAGAAACCCAAGCTGCAAAACTCAGTATCTGTACAGTTGAGAAAGACACAGAAACAATAACTAAGAGCTACCCTTTTTTCTCTTTGCTCAAGGGGACATAGTATGCATTTTTTGACTAAACCTCAAATACAAACCAAAAGTAACATCCTCATCTGTACAAAGAGGCTTATTATGACTGTTATTGCTGGAAGGGGAAACTCACTCTTACTCGCCACATGACTGTTGAAATCTACATTCAGCATTGTTTTGGGATTATTTTTTCTTCTTCCCTCTGTAACTCAGCAGCTCAGAGCAACTGGTACTAACTTTATGACTAGAAACATTATCTGAGCGTTTCTGATGCTGCAGAGTCAGCAATACAGATGAATCTGTTCCAGGTTACTAAATACAGACTTAAACATGTACCCTGCAGCATCTCACTGCAGTATTCTTTTGGGAAAAATTACTAGAGCACAATATCAAATTTTAGGGGTTTTTTTCCATCCCTCCTTGCCTGGAAACATTAACATCACATACAGCTATTTACATATACGCACGATCTATTACTTACACAGCTACTATTTGGTTACACAACTCATACAACAGCATTATAAAGACACACATGGTTTGAGGATCTGAAGACCTGGGCCTTCTCACATCTCATAACAGAGTAGCTCTACACAGCCCGACAGCAGCTAGGTATCTGTTCACACAGAACCTCAGACCATGGTCCTCCTCTCTAAAAGCCAGGTGGCAGCCAGCGCTGGCCAAATAAGTTAGCAGATAAAGTTTGAAGACATTCTGCAGGACTTGACCAACTTCCAGAGTCCCTTGGGTTAGCAGGGGGCTGAAACTCAAAACAGATGGGAAAAAGATGACCCTGAGGACAGGTGCAGTGAGAAATACCCTGGGGAAGCAACCATGACCTGATAAAAACCTGCTCCCAGGCTATTTGCACAAGGCATCTGAGCTCAGGTGTAGGGAGAGGGTGCGCCCAGGCTCCCAGCCAAACTTGGCAAAGGCAGCCAAAGCTCCAGAAAGCCCCGCGCTTCCTCAAATGGGAGCAAGAGTTTCCTGAGGGGCAGTTAGAAGGCTTAAGTTGTAAGCACATCACAAACGAGGCATAACGGATAGAGAACTCTGGAGAAACAGGAACCAAGGTTGGCTTTCTAACATAGCTTAGAGGAACGACTGTGGGCAGTGCGAGACGTGTCTTGACAACCCCTGTGAGCAGACCAGAAAGCACTCGAGGTATCTAGGTTTTGACAACCAAGTTTGTAAGTAGGTCTTCAGAGTACTGAAACCAAAAATAATGAAGAAACAGGCGCTGATCACAGAGAAGCCACAGGCACTGCTGGGGGCAGGGGAAGAAGAGCAGGCATAAACAAGACAGGCTGCTAGATTATACTTTTCCAAAGATATAAGCCACCTCTAGGAAGAGATCCACGCTTTGGGAAGACAAAAATGAGAGGGGTTGGACTGCTGAGCTTAAAATCGTAACGTTTAGCTTAAGAAACATGACGTTTACCCTACATGGTTTAACGACTGCTCTGGATTAGGAGGGGACTGTCCCATTTTGTGTCCCTGAGGTGAGTTTTGCTCCTAGGAGAAAGGGGTTGGTTCTCTCATGACAAGGATCCCTCGGCACACCGACACTTCTCACTCTGCCTGCAGATCCTCCACCGAAATGTCAACAAAAGGGGTCGGTTTGGGGTTTTTGCTGATTTTAATCAGTCCCTCACTTCAGAGCCCAGATTTCCTGAGCCCGAATGGTTAAACCGAGCCTCTCCAGACCGTCTGAGAGCCCTTCCCTGCCCTCGGGGCGGCTGGAGAGGCTGAAATTCGCCCCCAGAAGAGCCGGGAGAAGCAGGGCCGAGAGCAGGGCCGGTCGCAACGGTTGGACTCGATGATCTAAGAGGTCTTTTCCAACCCAGCGATTCCATACGAGCCTAGGATAGCGCGTTCCCCGCGGCACAAACACGCGGTTCCCCGCAGCATCCCCCGCCCGGGCCCTCCAAAGACCCCCGGGCAAGGGAAGAGGTGGGAATCGCTTCCCTGCCGCCTCCCCCCGGCTCGGTCCCGGCGGCTCCTGCCCCGTGGGGGAAGGGGAGGACACGTGGAGGCCGAGACCGGCGGGAGGGAACGGGGCGGGGGAGGCGGCTGCTGCCCCGCATCTCCGGACCCTCCGAAGGGTCCCGAGCAAGGGGGGACCCGCCGGCAACGCCGAGTTCGAATCCCCGGAGGAGCTGAAGGGCAGGGCGGACGGGACCTCGCACAGCCCGGTCCACGTCCCTGCCCATCGCGGCGGCGCTGGAACCTCATGGGCGTCGAGGTCCCTTCCGACCCGAACTATTCCGGGGCACAACCCCCGAGTTTACACCGCGCGCGCCCCGTCCCCACGCTCCGGGGGTGCCGTTCAGCTCGATGCCACGACTGCTCCCCCGGGAGCCCGACCCGGCGCTCCGCCGCCCGCTCGGGTGCAGAAGCTTCCCCCCAGAGCCCGCACTCACTTGCGGGGCGGCCCGGGTCTTCCCCGGCGGCCTCCTGAAGAAGGAGGTGCGGGCGGTGAAGAAGAACTCCTCGGACTCCTCCTCCTCCAGGCTGCTGTAGCCGCTGCTCATGCTGCCGGCTCCAGCTCACCCACCGGAGCCGGGCGGCGGGCAGCGCCGTCCCGCCCGCCGCATGGACCCCGCGGCTCCCGGAGGAGGAGGAGGAGGAGGAGGAGAAGGAGGACGAGAGGGAGGAGCTGCCCTGCCGGCTCCGCTCCCTTCCTGCCGCACTAGATCTCGGCTCCGCCTGCCCCGCGCAGCAGGTGGGGGCGCTGCCCCGGCCCGGCCGGCGGCCCCGAGGGAGAAGGATGGGGGCCGGTGGGAGCTGGGAGGGTCCCGGTGGGAAAAGGGGCACTCGGTAAGTCCGGCAGCTGTGTTCCGGACCCGAGCGCCGACGGAATAGTGGAGTGACAGGATGGCTTGGGTTGGAAGGGACCTCAAAGACCATCCAGTTGCACACCCCCTGCCAAGGGCAGGGACACCTCCCACTAGCCCAGGCTGCCCAAGGCCCCATCCAACCTGGCCTTGAACACCTCCAGGGATGGGGCAGCCACAGCTTCCCTGGGCAACCTGTGCCAGTGCCTCACCACTCTCACGGTGAAGAAATTCCTCCTTATGCCTAGTCTGAATCTGCCCTTCTCCACTTTATACCCATTCCCCCTCATCCTGTCACCACAAGCCTTTGCGAATAGTCCCTCCTCAGCTTTCCTGTAGCCCCTTCAGGTACAGGAAGGTCGTGATTAGGTCTCCTCAGAGCCTTCTCTTCTCCAGGCTGATCAACCCCAACTCTTTCAGTCTGTCCTTGTATGGGAGGTGCTCCAGCCCTCTGATCATCTTTGTAGGCCTCACCTTGACCTGCTCCAGCAGTTCCATGTCCTTCTTATAGAATCATAGAATCATAGAACAACCAGGTTGGAAGGGACCCATTGGATCTTCTAATCCAACCATTCCTATCAAACCCTAAACCAAGTCCCTCAGCACCTCATCCACCCGTGCCTTAAACACCTCCAGGGAAGGTGAATCAACCACCTCCCTGGGCAGCCTATTCCAATGCCAAATGACCCTCTGTGTGTCCTTCCCTCTCTCCAGTGCTCTGGAGAGAGGGAAGGATCCAAAGATGAGGCACCACAGCACAGCCCCTCCAGAAGGCAGGTGAGGGGGGTCTCACCAAGGAAATAAGTTCCCAAACTTCCCCTAATAATGAACCCATTTCACTCTCCTGTGCGCCTGCAAGAACAAAGTGATTAAAAAAGCCAACTGCAAGCCTCTCCTGTATTGTTTTTCTCATAATCTTTGAACTTCAGCTTTCTGACTGGTAGCAGCCCCAGTTGTGCTGAGCAATAACAGCCTTGTATTCCCGCAGCTGCTGTGGGTGGCTGGCCCAGGCCTCTCCTCCCATGATATCAGGCCCACGGACTATTAAGTCAATGGAATTCATCGCCCCAGGATGTAGCAGAGAGCAAGGCTTGTGAAGACTCAGCAGAGATTAGATATGTGTACAGATAGCAAGAATATCCAGACCTGGGAAGCATATTTAAGAGCACAAAAGTTCTGATAAGATGCAAGGGCGTGTATCAAAGTCATTATTAGTGGGGGAAATTACAGACAATGCCTGAAGGCCAAGTCACTCCGTAATTACCTGCTTCAGAGTTTCTCATGTCTTCCCTTAATTTATCTAGGACTGGTCACTGTCTCAGACAGGATACTGGGTTTAAGGTACGGCTTCCTAAGGCTATGTGGCTGCCCAAAAAAAGCAGACTTGCCCTTCCTGCACGCCTTCAGCCCAGTGTTCCTGCTGTCCCCCTGTGCCACAGCAGTGGTCCCTTGTGGGGAAGTGAGTCACATCAGCTGCTCCTGCTGGAGCAGACCCCCGGCCACAGGGCTGTGGGGATCAGGAAGGAGGGCAGGCAACACCTTTCAGCATCAGCACAGCCTTACATTAGTTTAAACAGATTTGAGGCTGCATGCTTACCAAACCATAGTCTAAGCCAAAATGTCAGTTCGCATGGTCTCAGTACTTGGCCATAGATGTATCTGAGATGCCATCAGCTGACATCTTTCCCTCATCTCTATCCCTATCTCACTGATCCCTCACTAACTCCTCACCTGCTGTATGCAGCCATTCCTACCCACCCTGTCCAGGTGGGAATTGGATCTGTTTCTTCTAGTTAGTTGCTCTTCCCACACCAGTGCACCATACATATTGATAAAATCACCTTAATGCCAGCAAAACAACTCACAGAAAACTAGAATCAGTTCACCAGTTCAGGGGATGTTAAGTCCTTACTTTCCCATCAGCTCTGATTCTCCTAGATTGTCGTATCGAATTTGTCATCTGGCAGATTACAAGTCTAACAGAGTAGATGTGAATGTGTCAGACCTTAAGCCTACTTGTTGGCACTGTAAAGCCCTGTGGTGTTTAAGATAGCTTTAAGTTGAATGCCAAGGTACTTGAGTATGACTCAAATGTATTAAAATGCATGCTTTAGGCAAATGAGCTTTGTGCTGCCTGGCTCACTGATACCAGCCCCATTCCAAAAGGTAGCCCTTCCAGAGATCTGCTGGGCTTGCCTCTGAACCTGCTTGAGACCCAATAACATCAGTTTACAAAACTTTTGGATATAACACCCCTGACTATGATCATGATTAAGGTGAAGCTGTATGAGTGACTCAGGGGCGCTATAAAGTGGTTGGGTTTTTTTCAGACTACCAAGGTGTTCTTAAATGTTATCTGCTGGCATACTTGACAGTCTCCCCAGCAACACTGTGCTTGTTTGCTTGACCATGGCCTCAAGCCTGATAGAGCCTGATAGAGCGTGGGTGGACCATCAAGCTGGCAAAGAGGGTCATTGAGACAATAAACTGCTGCAAGGGAGACCGAGTCCATCTGTGCAAGATCAACTGCAAACAGATATGATGCACTTCAGTTTTAATTTGCTTGGTGCTTGCAAATATACCCAAATACTAGCAGGTATTTTGCAAGGCTGATACTTCAAGATGAATCAGTACCCCTGCTCCCAGGCTACTCTCTTTTCATATTTTTGCCGTCCCTGTGCCCAGAAATACTTTTCCACCTCCTCAAATTGACTTCTTCACCTTACCTAGGTAAGATTCATCCAAAGCTCTTTGTTAGGGGCCACATTGAAAACTGCACTACCAGCCTTTTGTTATTTCTGGTTTGCTCTGACAGGTCTCTTAAATAGACAACCAAAAGAAAAAAGAAAAAAACTGTGTAATGAAAACAAAAGACAGTCACATTTCAAGATAAAGTTAGTAATAAGCTTTCTGAAAGTATATTTGTTTTTAAGGAGAATTACCAGAGCATTAGGTAAAAATAATGACTTTAAAAGCCAACAAATGTGGCACAGGAGATTTAAAACATAGACAAGCACTATAAGGCTCTCAATCAGTCTTTCCAAGAAATAATTCAATCCAGTGAAAAATTAATCTGGCAATCAGTTATCATAGGATCACATACTCAACTGGCAAGAAGAGGGAGATGCTTTTTTTTCAATGAATAATTAAGTTCAAGTAGCAAGTAAAATGCACCTGTGAAGAAAAGAAGCAGCTTTTTTTTTAATTAAAACTTAATGATGCAGGTAGAAATTCAGAATATTTTTTAACTAGAGCCCAGGCAAGCCAGCTAAAAGCAGTGACTCAAGTAACCCAACAAAAAATAGTAACAGACACTCTGTATTCCGGAGCAAGAGTCTCATGAATAAAATATTAATAAAAAGCAGTTACAAAGACTGCCTGTCTAGAGAAAAACAATGTTTTAAATCACTTTTACATTCAAGGATAAAATTCAGCTTTAAATTAATTTATGGGTTTGGAGAATCAGTTCAGAGTAATGAAACTTCAGGGATAGCTTCCAGAAAAGTGGAGATTAGAGCTGAACTTCCTAAGTGGCAAAACAGGTGTGAATCATTTTATTAATCTGGCACGGATTAGGACTTTGATCTACCACAACTGAAATAACCCTTAGAACCAGATATCAGATTTCATAAAGGTGAACTGTCTCACAAGGTGCTGCAGCATTGTTATTTATTTGTATCAAAAGATCACTTTACCAAGTTGATCACAGTACTGTGGAAAGCATGGTTGAGTGGGATTACAAGGGATAGTTCAGTTAATCCATCTCTTGCTCTGAGGAAGAACCAAGGCCATCCCTAACAGAGTTTTAGCTAACCCATTCTTCAAATAGTGTGGCATCTCCCCCATGGGTTATCCTTTCCAGTGTTTAAACTGCCTATTGAAGGTTTCCTTTAATGCCTCATTTAAACTCTTGGCCTTGCTCATTTGCTTTTTAGGAAAAGAGAGTGAGAGCAGCCCATCATTATATTTATAGCAACCTTTTGGGTATTTGAGGACTCTCAAATCCCATTTTTAAGGAGGACTCTCAAATTCCATTCTTTTCCTTCCCAGACTAAACAAAGGGACAACTGATAAAACATCCTATAGAGTTTATGCTAACCTCATCAGCAACTGCATGATGTTTACATGTGTCTAAAACATCCCCTCAGCCCTCTGACATAGGAACTGGGAGGACTCGTTAAAACGGGAAAGCTACTAAACACTGACTTGGCCAGAAATGCTGCTTTGAGGCCCAGGACCAAGTCAGTGAGGTATATGCAAAAGCCTCGGTCTTTTCTCCAGATTTTTTACTGGACATCAAGAGGTGTGTTAAAGGAGCAGGAGAGCTAAAGGCAAGATAGGGAATGGGCTTGGAGAGTCCTGGAGAATTTAAGAATATATTTCTATTAAAATAAAAACAGTAATACGGAGCTCTCAAGAGAAAAGTCTACAGATTCCTCCTTTTGTACGTCCCCTGACTTCAGTCTCTACCAGGTGAAACTCTGCAAAATTGCTTTCGTACTTCTGCAAGAAGGATCTGTGGCAGCCCCACGGCCATGGGCAGCAGCCTCTGGCAGGTTCAAAGCAATGAAAGGATGCAGGATGTCAGCTGTCAGGGAGAAAGGATCAGTGCAGGGACTAAACTACCTTGCCTTCCTCTAAACCTACATTAGCATCCCCTAGTTTCCCTAGTTTTTTACAGGAAGAGTTTTATTAACAACCCTAGCAGTATTTCCAAGTATAATGGCTATGAATGGGATGCCCCCAGTGCCTGTCTACTTTAGGACTCCTTTTGGTCACTTCTGGAGTCCTGTGGATTGCTCTCTCACTTTTATTTTTTTGCCTTCACAACTCTTTGTGAACACTAACCCTGATCCTGTAAAGGCTTGACCGTGGACACAGCTTTACCCATGATTAGTCCTATGGGACATATTAAATCTTACGATAAGCATAGGACTGAAATCCAAAAGGGTTCATATCCAATAACAAGTTGGATTTGGCTTGTTTGTAACATATTTGCAGAGAAATATAATTATTCCATGATGTTCATTATGCAAATTACGACCGTATAGCAAAGACTACCCAAAAAACAAGTTACGAAGGAAAAATGACAGTTTGTAACAGAGTGTCCTTTAAAAACCAGAACAAATAATTCAGAAATCATGTGGCTTTAGGTTTTTTCTGCATTCCAGATGGGAACAGTGGTAATTTCAAAAGATCAAAGCAAAGTAATAAAGCTGACATAAAACCAACATAGAACATCCACTCAAACCTGTAGTTTCCTTACACCAGTAAACTTTCTGTTTACTCATTTCTCCCATTTGTCTTGAATTAATAGCTTAGGTCTGTTTAGTACCACTGGCAGCAATGACAATTACCCTTTGATTCATACTCAGTGGTTTGTTAATTCAAACAAGGTCATTCCAGCCACACAGGCACATGAGTGCAGACCGAAAACAAACAGGAGCCAGCTAAGCATCCTCTCTCCATCTCTGGGTGAAGAAATATCAGTAGGACGCGTACTTGCTATGACAGATGCAAACTTAAAACAGCATCATCAGGAATCCTTTTCTAGGTCCTAAACCTCTTAATTCTGCCCAACCCTTAAGCCCCCTTGGAGCAACTCTTTCACCCCAAATCCTCAAAATGAAAGGGATACCTGGAAACTAAAAATAACTAAGGGAATCACACTTGCAGTCACACATCACATCTGTGGTCTTCATCTACCTTATTTGGACCGGTCAGAAGATAACAGAACCCAGAGTAAGCTCACCTCTCCTATCCCATCTGGGGATCGTGCTCCGGGTAGTCAGACCTATGTTATTTTGAAGGGAGATAAAAAAGGGGTGGAATGAGGAGACTCCACTTGTCTCCTTTTTTATGTTGCATCTATCTTCATGTGCAGTCTTACTGAAATCATTAGAGCTACTTGTAATTTTTCACATGTGCATACTTTGTAGGACAGGGGACTTTGTCTTGGTTCTAATCAAAAGCTACAGAGATAACACTGTACCCTTCCTTACAGTTTTGGAATTACCATCATCCCTCGGTCGAGTCTGCCAGTTTCCCAGAATACTCAAGCAATACCCTTCTTGATCTCAGAAAGACCTGACTGTTGTCAGTCCAGCTTAGCAAGATGACTCAAGATCAGCCAATGCAAGTATAGACTTAAGACTGTAAGTATAATCTTCACCAAGAGAGTATTTCTGCAGTTTGAAGGCACTGCCATGGAGTAAAGCCTCATCATGGAAGTGTGAGCAGCGATCTTCCCACATCCTACCCTGGCCCAGAACCCACCTGAAGCAATGGAACACCATTGCTTGCCTTTGAAAAGATTGGGATAAAGCTCAAAAAGTAATCCTCTACTGTACTGTCCTCTCCCATTGACTATAACTGCATTATTAAACTTGTACTTTCTTGTCAAAGAGATGAAAAACATTTACAATACAAATCCTGAAAAAATATATCATATGTCTGTCATAAGTTTAATGAAAGGGCTTCAAAGAGCTGTGCAAAAGTACCAAAATTGGTTTTGCCCAGCACTCTAATTTTAAAGTGTAGATTTCATGGCACAAACAGCTCAGTGGATGTGCCAGTAGTAATAAGAGTTAGAAACTGAGAGCCACATTACATCTGGCAATACATTCCCTGTAGCAATGGCCTTCTTAACTTATGCTGTAGCTGGCCCTAACAATGTCAGATCACAAGTCTATAAGCACCCAGGCGCAGCTCAGAAACTGTGACTCAATAAACAGGTGAAGAATTCATCCTTACTCACACAGTCCTATTGATGTGAACAAACCTAAGTATAAGCTAAGCCTGGCGTGAGGGAAGCTCAGAGGTCTGGGAATGCTGTCATTTAATTCTCTGTAAGCGCCCACGCCTTGCCAGGGTAAGCAGTAGAGCTATTATACGAGAAAATATAATCTTAAGGAAATATTCTATAATGAAGAGTATAGAAAACAGACCCTCTCCTACTTTTAACTCTGTTCCTAATTGCTAACAGTGTATAAAAATACTCGGGGCAGTAAAATTAACTAGGACCTCCTGTTTTAAGTATAGAAACCACAACTGTGGAAGCTCAGCATGCTTTGTGGATACCGCGAAAATGTGAGCCCTAATGCACTGTAGCTGCAATCTGATTCCCAGCATCTGTCCTCAAACTGGTGAATTGGTGGGGGAAGGGTCAGAGAATCACGTCCACATTGTCATTTCCCAGACAAAGAACAAGAAATTGTCCTGTCACACTGTACATGAGATGACACTTTGCTCTGTTAAAAAGTCTGATTGTGATAGATGGTAGAAACTCCCTAGAAACAGTCCCTGCAAATTCATAACTTTCTAGTAAATCATGTTGATGACAGTCCGTGAAGACAAGCATCCCAGTAAGGTGGCACTACTTGACAGGACAACAAATCTGACAACTTGTTGCTGAAATGCTTGTCTTATCCATTCAGTCCACCCTTTGCTGGAAAAATCTGAAAAACTCAGCCTCAAATTGCAGTTCTGTGTGCCTCCTGAGCTGGGGCTCACAGCAGATACTCTTGCGTGCTAATGCCTGACCACTTGCTCCCCCGCTCACAAACCCAGCAGGCGACAGAGGAGCCGCCAGATGTAATTAATTTCCCCTCCCCTGTACTTCTGCAATGCTGTGCAAGATTAACATTTTTCATATTTCCAGCAGGTTATGACCATCTTTGAAAATTTTGCCCTGAATCAGCCTTTTTGTTAGCTGACTCTCACTAACTCCTTTCACATTTGGTCTATGTTCCATTCACTGGCCTAAGGCTTCCCCGTTCCCACCTTTTCTTTCATCCTCTTCCTCCCCCACAGCAAGAGCACCAGTGCAGGGGAAAAAAAAGTAGGACAGTTTAAAGAAGAGGCAGGAGTGCAAAGACCAGAAAAAACCCAGAAGTGAGTAATAGGAAAATCAACCAAAGAAAAAAACAAACAAAAAAGATAATATTTTCACATAAGAATTGGATTTCTCTAACCAGTAATGCTGAAAATCCCCAGACGAATGACCAGTTTTCTGTGTGAAAAAATGTGTCTAGGAAAAAACATATCTAGGCAAAAAACATGTCAAGGAAAGCCAAGAGGTATGGTTCTAATTTTGAAGGAAGATTTAGAGAAAAGATTATACTGAAAAATTAAAAAAGTTAATTATGGGCAAAGTTTACTACATGGCAGGGCAGCTAAAGAAAGTGCATGTGTCAAGGCTGAAAAGATACTGGGGAACTGGAAAAGATTTAAAAAATTATGTATAATGCTTCTTTTCTTTCAAAACTGTGGGATGATGTGCACAGGACCTTGAATCCTCAGTTTAGCGTATTTAAAGCTGGCCTCCTGGTTTCACATACAGAAGTAAAAGCAAGGGAAGGAGTGGACATTTTATATCAATGAGAAGTCCAGGAGACCTGCAGACCGCACGGGGCTGTAACCTTGTCAGAGGTTTCCTGCTTCTGTGTGGTTCTTGCTGTCCTCTGCCTACATTTTATCACTCAGTGACAGCAGTTTGGGTAAAAAAAAGAGATAAACAGAGGGAAAATAAGCAAGATTTGCACTTAGATGCAGCAGGAGAACCATCTCACCCTGAGGGAAGGATGCTATTTATGCCTCTGCCTGCTGCTACGTCTGGTCCTGCCATGGGTGAAGAGGTCAGAGCCTGTGCCTTGGGCTGATGCACAGCAAGCTGACACGATTTATTCTTATCTGTCTCATTAACAGAAAACCCACTGGTGTTATAAAGTAAAAAACACTAGCAGGATATATTCAGTTCTTAATGAGCAGTACTTGTAAGCTGGGAAATACCTCCTTCATGACCGACTGCCTTAAGCCTAACACGTCCCCTCCAGCCCAGCAATGCAGGGCATGACCAAGACCCTCATTACTTCTCTAGCCTCCAGCACAGGTCAGACACAGGCCAGCATTCAGGTCACAAAGGAAACTGTTAATGTGGCATTTGATATGCTTTGGTCTATTTGTCAGATAGGCTTTTATACATAATATGCACAATATAGAATCATAGAACAACCAGGTTGGAAGAGACCCACCGGATCATCAAGTCCAACCGTTCCTATCAAACACTAAACCATGCCCCTCAGCACCTTGTCCATCCATGACTTAAACACCTCCAGGGAAGGTGAATCAACCACATCCCTGGGCAGACTGTTCCAATGCCCAATGACCCTTTCTGTGAAAAACTTCCTTCTAATCTCTAGCCTAAATCTCCCCTGGCGGAGCTTGAGGCCATTCCCTCTTGTCCTGTCCCCTGTCCCTTGGGAGAAGAGGCCAGCTCCCTCCTCTCTACAACCTCCTTTCAGATAGTTGTAGAGAGCAATGAGGTCTCCTCTCAGCCTCCTCTTCTCTAGGCTAAACAACCCTAGCTCTCTCACCCGTTCCTCATAGGGCCTGTTCTCCAGCCCCTTCACCAGCTTTGTTGCTCTTCTCTGGACTCACTCCAGAGCCTCAACATCCTTCTTGTGCTGAGAGGCCCACAACTGAACGCAGGATTCAAGGAGTGGTCTCACCAGTGCTGAGTACAGAGAGAGGATAACCTCCCTGGACCTGCTAGTCACACAGTTTCTGATACAAGCCAGTATCACTGGCCTCCAGCTGGATTTAACACCATTTACCACCACTCTCTGGGCCCGGCCATCCAACCAGTTTTCCACCCAGGAGAGTGTGCATCTGTCCAGGCCAGAGGTGACAGTTTCCGTAGCAGAATGCTGTGAGAAACTGTGTCAAAGCTTTACTGAAGTCCAGGAAGACCACATCCACAGCCTTTCCCTCATCCAGCAACCGAGTCACTTTGTCATAGAAGGCGATCAGGTTGGTTTGGCAGGACCTGCCTCTGGTAAACCCATGTTGACTGGGCCTGATCACCCGGTTCTCTTGCATGCGCTTCATGATAGCACTCAAGATAACCTGTTCCATGACTTTCCCTGGCACTGAGGTCAGACTGACTGGCCTATAGTTCCCCAGATCCTCCCTGCAACCCTTCTTGTAGATGGGCACTTCATCAGCAGCCTCCAGTCCAGTGGAACCTCCCCAGTCTTCCAGGACTGTTGGAAGATGATGGAAAGGGGTTTGGCCAATACATCCGCCAGCTCCCTCAATACCCTCGGGTGAAATGAAAAATATGACTTTATAGGACTTGGTTCTACACTGCCAAATAATTCAGCTTCCCAGCTCAGTCCCAGAGTCACAGGTGCTGTGATGGGCTTATTTGACATGTTAGTTCATCTGTGGTCCCTCTCTTACAGCAAATTCATGCATTTCCTTCAAAACAAACTCCAGAGGTGCTTCCAGGAGGTATTCAATGCCAGACATCACACCATTTCAGCAGTTGGACCCCTCAGCCTTCCTCTGCTCTTCACCATCCTCTTATGCTATCCCAGTCAGTGTCACCCCCTCAGCCTCTTCTCACGTTT
Organism: Coccyzus lansbergi; assembly: GCA_033558105.1. Taxonomy (NCBI): domain Eukaryota; kingdom Metazoa; phylum Chordata; class Aves; order Cuculiformes; family Coccyzidae; genus Coccyzus; species Coccyzus lansbergi. Next base: position 64,947 of record JAUMJK010001324.1, on the reverse strand, counting down.
TCCAGTCGACTTGAACCAATGAAACATGCATGTCCTTTCTTGAGTCCATGGACACAGGGACTCTGGGAGAGGGCAGCTCTAAGAAACGTGGACCTGAGCCACTCTGCACTGCCTGAGCAGAGGCCAGGAGTCACTCCCTGGGATGGAGACTTTTGGCTACAGAAAGAAATAGTAATAGCTGGTTCAGAAGCTGTGCTGCAACTACTCATTAATTTTCAGTCTTATCCTGAAAAGCAAAACATTTAATTAATATAATTTTACTGTCATTCCTTATGTTTACATCATTTAAAATATTAGGCTTGCTTTCTAACATCAGAAAATGCCACTTCTCTTAGGAAATAAAATTATTTTCTTATTTTACTAAACTTGGATGATTGCCCTTCCTCAGACTGGAAACAGGATGATCAAAAATTTTGATGCTGTTATCATCTGGATGGAGAGAAGTTGTGAAAGAACATGGAAAAAGAGGTTTTACACCACAGAGCTTTTAATCTGAAATTTTGCCAATTGAGGGACATAGCAAATCATACACAGATCCTACAGAAGCAAAGTCTCTGGTATTTTCCCACTGCAGCAATGTCCAAACTCCAACCCCATGGTTGCAGATTGATTTTTTAAGGCTTTAAAGAGGTGTAAACTCTGAGCTTCTGGAAACCAAACCAGTTATAAAGTAAGCAATATTTTATAAAATCTCTTGTTATTGTTATCCGATCTTTTTTAATTCAGACACGGCCACAATACTCACTGCACAGAAGCATTGTTTACACATCATTGTTTGAGAAGGCAGGAGGGTTTAAGTTAGGCACATGCACTGGGGCATTATACAAGCATTGTCTGTGTTTAAGCACAGCCTCTCCAGGACAACCTGTGCTTTACGGAAACCAGGTTAAAAATCACAGAAAAATGGTACATGCAAAGGAGAAACTGGGGGAAAGGAAGCAGAGGAGGTGAAGCAGATGTATCTAACTCAGACTGTTTTACAAGTTATGACTCCAGCCCTTGGTACCCAGCATATGCTCTATTTTCTACTCGAAAGCCAACTGCCACTTCAAATGAAAATGGGTTTGTATGTGCTGTGCCATAAAATTACACAGACACGGAGGTCAACACTAACTAGTTGTTTACCTCTGTGTTCTACCACAGCACATAAGTTATAATCGGAGGAAGGAAACCCCTAGGAGATCTGAAGGCTTTAATTGTTTCAGCGTGCAGATGGTTTGCATTACAGCAAATCGACACAGCTCAAGGTCAATCCACAGTTCAGCAATAGCTGCTTTGGCAAGTGATTTTAGCTTGTTTACACCTCTTCTGGGGGAGGTTTAAGGGCTTTGTTACTTATTTTATAGATATTACTAGGCTTAAGAAACACCGCAGCAGGTGAAACTGGAGGAGTGTAAGTTGCCACAGCCATTTCCTTTGTGTCTGGCACTATACAATTTTTAGAGCAGCTAAATATAGCTGTTTTCCTACACTGGAACACTTCATTTCAACATGTTCTCTTTTCTGTCACTGACATAAAAATACTCTGTTACAGACTCATGAAGACATCTGGGGTAACTCTGATTTTGTTTGCTATGTCGAGATTTCCCACGCAACCACAGCACCTAAGGCTGAAGTCTGACCCACATAGTTAGTCTTGCCCTTAGCTATCAGTCTGAGATGCCCCTCTCCCAGAGGTTCCTGGTCTCTCTCCACAGGCAGCTTAGCTGTTTGTGAAGCAGCTGCTGAACTGACTCAATTTAGGGCTTAAATGCTTACGATAAACTGGAACCAATTTTGATTATTTTTTTCTAATAGCACCAGGCTGAAATCTGCCACAGTCCAGCAGCTGCTTCATTAGCTGAGACATCCCTCTGGGCGAAATGGAGCTCCCCAAGAGGAAAACAGGCTGGGCATCAGGGCAGAGGGGTTTACTGTAATGATACCACAGTAAGATGTCACTGGACCGGAGTTGAAAATCTCCATGTAGGAGAGGAACACAAAGTTCTCTGGGGCTAAAAGCACCATCCTGCGTGAGCCACAAGTACTTTCAACTACCATACGCTGACTGGATCCCAGATCTGTTTGGGTAGCTCTCGTTACAAAAGCAATCCCAGCAACACTGACTGTTACAAAAACCTAATTCAGGAAAAACAGTACATTATTTCTGTTTTAAAAGGCATGGGTTTTGTTCCTCACACTTTGTCATTGAGTTCTGTGGATCAGTGTATATTCCCATCAGTTGTACACTGTCTCCATGATTTACCCTCTGCCTCTTGCTCCGCAGTGGCTGTGCTAGACCTCCACAGAATTGTGGGGCAGCACTGTGTTTTCCCACCTGCACTCAGTGTTTGCTGTGGCAGGCCTGGAGAGAAACCACAGCAGTGTATTGCCAAAGAGAGATTGTTTTCATGCTCAACAGACATGTCCATATGTCCATATGTGCAGGTAATTTAACACTGCGGGTGCTCCTCCTCTCCCCTGACATGCGACCAAATTAGCAGAGTCACAGAATAATTGAAGGACGGGTGTTGCTTCAAGGACAGAAAGTAATCAGTGAACTTGCTGACCTCAAACCATGTCAGAACTGTATGTAACATCTGAATATAACATCACAGGGCACTAAAGAGTTCCTACTCTTTGCTGTACGCACTACGGCACCTATATTCATTTTATTTGAACCTAAAAGTGTTTTTTAAAACTACCTGCTTCAAAGACCTGTTTTTAAATTAATGCAGGAAAACTCTGCAAAACTTTTTAAAAGAGACTTGTGGCAGGGCTGTGAGGATTCGAAGCAGAGAGGCACGCCAGTCCAGTGAGCCATACCTAAGCATTTCACATCCACATCCTGGAAGCAGGGATCTGCCACGACCCCACAACGCTGCACTCAGCGGTCCTTGATGTGGCCTCAACATCTGCTTTGGCATCTGTTCTTTCAGGAGGAACTGCCTCTATGTGTTTTGCTGCTTTCACATGCCTGCCTGCTATTGCTCAGGCTGACTGGCAGCATTCACCCCTGCTCTGAGGTCGAGTAGATACCCTTACAAGGAAATGCAATGATCTGTTCCCTTACTCAGTGGGACTCGGTCAGGCACACCCACCACTGTTAATCTCCACTTTACTGGATCCATTTAACATAACTCTTGGAGGCAAAAAGGAGCCTGAGCTTTAGTACAAATTATTGATATAGATAATAAGTTAAGATGCATTTAAAGGACAGTGTGCGAAGTTTGTCTAGCTCCTAACTTGGACAAGAGGCTGCAGGCATCTGGACCAGAAAGCATGCAACTGCCAAAATGAAGCAGGCAGCTGGAAGCAGTGCAAACTTCATCAGCCCTGCCAAGATATTCTGCAGGTCAGCTATTGAAATGCTTTGCACATCAGCATATTTCATATTTCACATTTCAAAGGCAGCCTTTTCCAAGAGACCACAGCAAAAGCATTTGTAAAAAAGAAAAAAAAAAATTTCCTACAGAATCCTTCCTTATTTAAACACCAGGAAGGTGGAAGGTTTTCCTAAAACTGGCACTGAGGGCATATCTGTGACATGGAGATAATTACTGGAAGTAACCAGTGAAACTGCTAAATCCAGCTACAGCAGAACTGCCAAAAATTTTTTCCTTCTTAATTGCAGCCAAAACCCACAGGTGACTCAAAGGAAACGAAAGCATGGGGAAGAGTGTGAAATGACCAGGCAAAACTGCTCTTACACGTGGTGCTTTAGCACAGTCTAGAGGACTTGTCTATGAAATGCTGCAAACCACTGGACCATGGCCAACTCATCTTAAAACTGAGGTAACCTGGGATGGGTGGGATGGAAGCACGCACAGAGGCCCCATGCCCGCTAACATCTTTTTATAGCTTGGGATGCGGTGTAGTTCCTGTCCCTAGCTCTGGGACCTGCTGTGCTGACTCCCCGGCAGGAAATCTCAGTCCAAAGAAGGCTCAAAACTGTGTGTTGAGGGCACTTTAAGTTAAAAAGAAGATGGTTAATAGGTGTTTACAAACTGTTAGGGAAACAGGATCAGTTGCAGCAAAACTCTGCTCTGACTGATTCTGCTAGACCCTGTCTCCTTTTTCACTGTCTAACCTACTGCAAAGATTCTCATACCCAAGAGTGGGCCTGCCCTGGGAGGTCCAGACTGTGTGATGGGAGACAGATGGAGACAAGAAAAGATCCAGATGGCTCATGCCAGGCCTCCTTGTCCCTTTTCTGTTTCTATCCTCCCATTTCTTTATCAGTGAAGGTCTCTTCTCTCTCCCTGCCCCTCTATGGAGCATGTCCACGTAAGATGAGTTACTCCTGCACATGGCAGGAGCCGGCAATAGGGAGGTGAAGCTCAGTGGCTCAGGAGGTGCAAGGTGATGCGGGGGAGCAGCTGTGGCAGCAGCACAGCACAGCTTGGGAGGTTCCTACTGGGAGACAGAGTGCAGGATCTCAGAAAGATAGTTCAGCAAAAGGAGGGGACCCTTGCTATAACCCCAAAGAGTAATGCTAAGGACACATCTCAGACAGAAGCTGCCTAATTACAATGGGAAATATGGATTCTATGTATTTCCAAAACACTTATTTCTTGTATTCATTCACTCTGATAAGTTGTTCCTGTCTCTAGATATACCTGTTAATTGTGGGGGGAAGAGTCTAAAGAACTCAGTAAAATCATGACTTACAAATGCAGTTATCAGAGACTTTACTCCTTCCATTCTCTTATACTGAGTTACCTCTGAATTTACTGTATCTGTAATCCTTAGTTTTAAGAATCCACCCTAGCCTTCTGTCCTCAGATTAGAGATTTTGTAACAAATTTAGGAATATTCATAGAAGTTGCAGGTAAAGCTTAAAGAAGAGACAATAAAGTTCTCAGAATGTCACTCTGTGCCACACAGTGCATTGGTTTGCCTGTAAAACTCTGCAACAAAAACCTCATCCTCAGTGTGACAATGAGCAGCAGAACATTATTCAAAGTGTCACCATTTCCAAAAACTTCTTCTATTTCTGGCCTCTCAGACAGAGACACATTTGAGGTAGAATGAAATAGCAGGTTTGCATATCATAGGCACCTCCCTCCTGCTGAAGAAGGAAGAAAAGAAAGCTGGAGGCAAGAGACTAAAAATTAAATCAGCACATCTGAAAACCAAGGCCAAATTGACTTGCTGAAGGCCATATCTAATCACTCATTAGTAGAGCAAGGACTGCAAATCTGGCTTCCTCAGTCCCAGTTTCACGCTCTAATTCCTATCTCCAACAAATTGCTTTATAATAATCATAAGACCTTACTGATTAGTTACACATGCAGATAAGGAAATATCTCTCCAAGGTTATTGTAAAGGAAAATATTAATCAAGATGGCAAAAGGAAGGTCAAATGAAAAGGACAGTGCAGATGGAAAACTCACAATGGAGCATGGCCTGAAGAATGTTCCTCTAAACAGAAGTTTTGGAGTATTGCAAAATGTAAAATTAGTGGTCAGCTTTGCTATACACAGGTCTTCCTTCCCCAGAGAATAATGATGGAGGATTGTCTGATAAGACTTAGAAAAGCTTAGTGAAATTAAGACAATGTCATTTTATCCAGAAGTCAACTGGGTGAAGTCAGCTGAAGGCAGGATGCATGTTGCCGACCTCATCCTCCTGCCTCATGGTAACTGTCACCACAGCTTTGTTCTCAGTTAGGATTGTAAAGCAAAATAATCAATTATGGTGTTTATCTTGTTGTAAATGCTCTATGAGAGAAAACAAAGTCTTACAAGGGGACTGACCATGGCTGCATACACAGTTGCAAATACTGGCAGAGAAAGAGATAGAGAGGTATAGGGTGTGATTTAGCAAATAATTTTAGCAAGTAATTTAGCAAATAATATTCAGTTGACTACAGCACGTCAGTAAACAAAATACCTGAAATGGGCAGCTCTCTGTTGGTCCACAGGAGTACTTGTAATGCATGTTCCTGAAGACCTCTCGGCATTCCATGGTGTTTTCTTCTCAAAGATAAAAGGAAGATGATTTTTTCCCCATTTTCTTTAAGGTTTATCTACAAAGGGCAGGTATGCAAAGACGTACCAGATTTATCTTCTCAACTCACTGTCTAGCATTCAAGCAGTAGGTATCCATGATCACCTGTGTCAGGAGCTGATCCAAAACTCTTCCTTAAGAGAGGGCTCTTGATTAAGAACTAGGTGACAGAAAAGGGAAGCAGCTGGAGGATTCAGTATGCCATATATATTTTATAAGAAAACCAGCACACTGCTCCACCTTACAGCCTAGACATAAGGAGGAATTTCTTCATGATGAGGGTGGTGAGACACTGGCACAGGTTGCCCAGAGAAGCCGTGGCTGCCCCATCCCTGGAGTTGTTCAAGGCCAGGTTGGATGGGACATGGGGCAGCCTGGTCTGGTGGAAGGGGACCCTGTCCATGGCAGGAGGGCTGGAACTGGATGGGCTTTAAGGTCCCTTCCAACCCAAACTATTCTATGATTCTATATCATAACCACATGTAAGGTTTATATCATGAATGAAGTGATGAAGGGACTTACCTAATTTTTGAAAGGTTTGATATATCACTTGTGAAATAAACATTCATGGGAAAAAGTAATAACCGATCACCAGGATATTCTTTGCAGAACAAACCAGATCTAAAAAGCTTGTAGGAGTCTACATTTTGCAGCACTTTCTCTGTGTTTAGAAGAAACAGCACAACAGCCTTTTGTATCTGGGTAGCTTTTCTTGCTTGGAGGAAGGATGAGAAGGTCACAGGAATAAGTGGTGTAAGGTCCTCACTGGGAACTATGCTGCAGGAATGGAGACTTACAACAGGTTAAATAAAAAGGGAGAGGAAAATGTGACAAAGTGACTATTGCTTGAGATTTCTCACAAGTGCCTTGAGAACCTAGTATGTTTTCATCCTGGAAAGCCAGATAGTTCTTTATTCTTTGGGTAGGAGCAAGAGGACAACTCCCCAGAAGTAGCGGGACTTCATTGCTATTGCTTTAAAATGACATGAGTGGTGACAGTTTCCTTCTTCTCAGTAAATATATTGAAGCATTAACACTTACTCTATCACTGAATTTTTATGCACTTATATATACTATTTGCAGAGTAAATGGGGAAAATATAATTTCTTATCCACAATTCCCATGGGGCAGACAGACATGAGACAACACAGAAGAGAATGGAGCTTTGCTGTAGAACAAGATCCCTGGGAGAAGAAAAGCCACACAAGCACACACAGAGATGGGGACAAACCAAGTTCATGCAAACAGCCGGGCTCCTCTGCACTGAGGAGGACTTTGGAGGGCAGCTTTTAGACAGTGTTCCCATTTAGAGGAAGCCATGAACCAGTAAGGAAAAACGCTACCTCCTGTTGTTTTATTCCTGTTCTCTGGGAAATAAGGTTTTGCACTCCTTTAAGACAAACAAGACTTCTTCAGAACAACACAGGCATCCATTTTCTACCTGTTTTCCTAACAGCTGTCTGTGTGGCTGCTGGTTGGCAAGCTACTTGGATCAAAGACTGGGAACAAATATTTTCATATCTTCACCCAGCAATGTTATCATAAAAAACAATCAAAAGCCACTCCCCACCTTCCTTCCCACCAGGGAAGGTCTTGCATCATGCCCTTCCTGCACTGAGTCAAAAGGCAGCAGCAATCTCTTCTGTGTACATTTCCAACAGCTGCTAATGCCATATGTCAACAAAAGAAGCCTGATATTGTAAAAAAAAAAAAAAAAAATAAATAGTGTGACACTCCAGGAATATTTCAGACAATTTGGATAAGAAAATGGGATATGATCACAACAGTTTTTGCTTTCTCTTCCAACCAGCTCTTGCTGCCATCTTGTTGTTTGCTTAAGGTAGGTCTACGTGGTGTGAATTAAACAGTTTGCAGTCATGTCGTCAGCCTGGCTACTTTCCTGAACATTCAAATGCAAAATAAAACTAGCCTTGTGAATAAGCACACTAGAAACTGTGTGATATTAAATACTTCTTTGGACCCTTGTCTTCTTCTAACCAGTCACTCCTGTGAATTAATAGGTTGAGATAGATCTGATGTAGCTGCTGGTAATCTCATTTAGGTCAAGGTGTTTTATGGATATGAAGTAAATAATCAGGCAGCCTGTGAAGAAGAGAATGAAAGCCACGGTCACCCTGTTTATTAGCCTATCTAACAGAAAGGTGAAGCTTAATTGTCCAGCTGCCAACTACTGCACTTGGACTTTTGAGAAAAGTCAGTGTTGGTATTGCACTGGGACAGACTCACAGGAGCTGGTGTTCACCCCCCACTTACCAGTTTCCCAGACAATGCTCATTTTCTTTGTATGTTTTGAGAGTTGAATAAGGCACTCAAAATGCTGCCATAGTTAGTGATTTATCTGCCACCAGCCAGGCAACCTCCACATACGATCACAATCTACAAAACATAATAGCAAAATGCCCCTCTTCAAGCACTCATAGTTTGATGCAGGCAGCCAGAACATGCCTACACATATCCTATCAAAATCAATCATCCTTGGGATTGTTGTCCTGATCTGCATGTTGAAAATCTGCCCTAAACATAAGAAAGAAATTGTGCTCTGATCTCTTCACTGCAAACTATCACAAGTGCAATCCACAGGATCCTGGCTTGTTGCCACCTCCCCTCTCCACTTGTTCAGGCAGAATCTGGCCACCCCTCACATTGGATGGAGCTGTGCCACACAACGCAGCCTACACAGCACTTAATGTTTTAGAGCATCAGTTCTTTTTCTCCAGCAAGATTAAGCAATACTGCTTGAATACCAGAGAACCAGCTGGTACACACAGGACGTGCAAGCCTATATTACTTGTATTAAACCTGTAATGCGATCATCTGTGCTCTGCTGAGCCTGCTGAGGTACAGGGAAGATATTAATAACTTTGAATTAGGGTAAAAACTGCCACAATAAAAAAACACAGTTGATATTTTACATCCAACATCCGGACAAGACTGACAGCAGGAACTGGAAAGGATTGTGGAAAAATGCGTGAGGTAAGAATAGTCTGTATCAGAAATTAATGGTGGAAGAAGAGCACTGATCTTATGACAGCTGATGAAATGGCAGGTTGAAGCCGGCCGCATTTCTAGGGAAACACATACCATTTTCTAGGGAGACTATACAAACCTCTTGAATATTAAAAAATGTAACTGTGCTAAAATCAAAAGTGCATTTTAAATGTTCCCATTGACAGTATTTTCCTGTAATTTGAAGCCTGGTCTACCTTTTCTACATAGCTATAAAATAGAGCTGTTTGACTTGAGTTGATCTGGTTGCTAAACAACTGATAACTGATCTTCTCTGAGTTTCAGCAATGTGTTCTTTAACCAGTGAACTCGGTACCTTTCTGTTTGAAAGGCCAGACCTGTATATCATCCAAGTCTTTTAAACAGAAAAAAATGCCCCAACAATCTCCCAACTTAAGAAAAAAAGTTTAAAGATAGATTTACTGATAAAAATGTGTGATTTCTGAACAATGTTTAAAAACCACAGTGGTGTAACAATCACAGAATCACAGAACAACCAGGTTGGAAGGGACCCATTGGATCTTCTACTCCAACAATTCCTATCTAACACTAAAACAAGTCCCTCAATACCTCATCCACCCGTGTCTTAAACACCTCCAGGGAAGGTGACTCAACCACCTCCCTGGGCAGCCTGTTCCAATGCCCAATGACCCTCTGCGTGAAAAAACTCCTCCTAATCTCCAGCCTAAATCTCCCCTGGCGGAGCTTGAGGCCATTCCCTCTTGTCCTGTCCCCTGTCACTTGGGAGAAGAGGCCAGCTCCCTCCTCTCCACAACCACCTTTCAGGTACTTGTAGAGAGTAATGAGTTCTCCTCTCAGCCTCCTCTTCTCCAGGCTAAACAACCCCAGCAATGTGACTGTGATTGCATCTGTGGGCTAAAAATTCCTGCCAGGTGCCAACAAGCTGAAGTCCACTTTGTTAAAAATATTAATTCTATAATTAATTCTATAATGATAAAGGACTCCCCAACACATGCCTCATGCAGTCTTTACTTACTGGACTTTAAGATCCACTTTTAATTTTCACATCATAGAATAGTTTAGGTTGGAAGGGACCTTAAGGCCCATCTAGTTCCGACACCCCTGCCATGGCAAGGGAGACCTTGCATCAACCCAGGCTGCCCACAGCACCATCCAACCTGACCCTGAACACCTCCATGGACAGGGCAGCCACAACTTCCCTGGGCAACCTGTGCTAAGGCCTCACCACTCTCATCATGAATTTCTTTGTAATGTCTAGCCTAAATCTGCCTTCCTCCAACGTAAAGCCATTCCCCCTCATCCTATCACTCCATGCCCTTGTGAAAACTCCCTTCCTAGCCTTCTTGTAGCCCCTTCAGGTACTGAAAGGTCACTATAAGGTCTCCTCAGAGCCTTCTCTTCTTTTTTTTTAAAAAAAACCCTCTACTTGTTTAAATGTGTCTTCATTATTTGTGCCACTCACAATTTTCAACTATTGCCTCTGTCACCATCAGCCCAAGCCTTTATTAAATTTGCCCGAGCAGATCTGACAGACTATTCCGTGATGCCTACGCCACAAAATACTAAAGAAGTCCAAATATCTGATACAGTAAATTAGACTTTTTAAAAATATTGCAATTAATTTATAATTTAAAGATACTAAATCAGTATTGCTTAAAGCCTATTTTAATAATACTCCTTAAAAGAAGACTGCAGACACTAGCGCCCCAAGAACTGTTGTGAATACTACTGAATTACTTTTTGAAAGCCAGGGAGAATTTATAGTTTATATAATCTATCAAGGCTTTTATTTTTGCCAAATGGATTTCCCTACAAGTAGCCTGAGCAATATACACAATTAGAATTTAGATCAGCTTTAGATTTGGTTTAAAACTTTTTCCAGTCACTGGAAAAAATTAAATCATTCTCCACCTGCCAAAACAAACATAATGCAGTTTTCCTCTTTTTCTTTCCACTACCACCAAGCATAACTAGGTTTAGCAGAGATTTGAAATACACAAGCCATAAGCCCCATGCCCATTGTACAGAGCACACACCACTACCAACACCTTGTAGAGGAGAGCAATCAACAGCTCAACAGTAGCTTTCACTGTTAATCAAGAGCTGTACACATCTCCATCATCATATTTTCCTCTGTATTGTCAATTCTTTCCTGAAGGGATTATTTTTGAAAAATGATGTCAAACTACCTTCCCTCTGAGTGTGAAGCACTGAAACTGCTTTCAGTTGCAGTTTATTTAGATGATAACCTCAGTGCTCATCCAGGTCTAGGTGTTTCTTTATTTGTACTGTGAGATCCTCTCAGCCTTTTCCATAGCAGATTCATGCACTTTGAGGCAATCTGGGGGCTGCTGTTATCCAAGCCATTTAGGACAGCTGATATCCCTTTCTATACTTTACCAAGTACCTCAGGTCTTGTACAAACCTCATCTTTGAGCACCCTCTGTCTTTGGGGAAATTTGAGTGCAGTGAGACCTCTCTGGAACAGTATTCCATCCTTACAGAGGAAAGAAATTGTATCTGTGGCTCATACCTAAGAAATTTTAACATCCTGATCCATCTAGGGTGAGAAAAAAAACAAAACATGAAAAGAATTAAAACCCACATAATGGCTTTGATACTTCTGAGACTTTCAGAAGCCCTTAGAAGTGTCAGTCAAAAGGTGTTGTTCCTATAATGGGCAATGTGGTAGCACAGGGGAGGATTGCTGAAAAAGGGCTCTGAAAAAGGGCCCTTCTGCCTGTGCCTGGAGAAAACTGGCAGCTTTTTCTGCAGCTCTTTCTCAGTGCTCTGTTGCAAGGTCACAGAGAATCTATATTTATTTCCTCTTTAATCTCCATAGGAAACCTTTTCAGGAGGGAAACACTTAAGGCCACACAATTAGCAAAGCATCATCTCCTTTACACCTGAGCCACCTCTTTCTGCCATTGGGTGCTTAGAGTGTGATTGAAATTGTGAGTTTCATTTAAAAGTATTTAAACCTCCAACATTAGTGATCTTTCAAACAACCTACATAATGGAATTTCCTATACCTTTTTATAATTAAATATATATGTGTGTATGTGTGTGTGTGCGTGTGTGTGTGTGTTTGTAGATATATATGCACACACATAGAGAAAGGAGCTCAATGTTTAGGCCTTTTAAGCTTCAATAGTTTATTAAAATAAGTCAATCAGCATGTCCATATTCCACATACCTGACCATTCTTGGGTGCACCAAAGTGCTCTAGTCACTGGCAGAACTGCACAGGATTAAAATCCCTCAGTAATCTGCTGACTCCTTTTGCAAAATTAGCAGTTATGAGCCTGTAAGAAATTCCTGTTTCCCATAAGGGAAATCCTAAGCCTAGATTCTCAACTGTGGTTCATCAAGAATGTTTGTTCAGGGGTATTTGGAGATTAAGATGTTCTAGCCACACCACGACACTCAGCCCTTGTTGTGCTGACAGCACTGTTCACGGGCTGTGCTGCAAACTAAAGAGCTGATCAGGTTTTGCAAGAGCAAACATTGGAAGCCACAAAATTTCCCTGGCCTATATTAAATCAGCGTTGTCCAAAAGCAGCAGTACCGGCACCGCTGGGAGCAGAAGGGCAGGGGAAACATGCAACAGGGTACAGGCATGAACAGGCATCGAGGATCAGGAACTACAGCTGAGCTACAAGTGCTGCTGCACTCAGGGTGCCACAAGTTGACTGCAGCAGGACTAAGTGCAGTTTACGTCACCTGGATCAAATAGAAGATATAATCATATTGCCTGACCAGTCTAAAATAGGCTTCGGCTGTACAGAGTTAGGTCTCAAAGCCTCAAAGCATTTGTCTACCATCATACTCAGGGCAATTTTCTCCCTGTGTGGAGGATTTCCCGTTACAAGAAAAGATCTGAGCTGTACCAATATGAAAATGCCACTACAACAACTTTAAAGTAGTGCTTTGACCACACAAAATTATTTTGTTAAATAAAAAAATTACGCTTAAAACAAAATGGTTATCCCAGTGGGAAGAAAATGTACAAAGCCCAGGACTAAGGCATGTTAGCAAGTCATTCCTCTGAAAATTCTATAAAGTTCAAGTAGTTCTGCAAAATCCTTAAGTCAATGCTCACCATATGGGTGAGACAGCTCCAAACATATGCGTGGTCTTTGCAACTATGCATTTTTCTAGCACAGCTCATGCAAAATTAACTGGTTTTTCATGCTATGTGATTTTCAAAGTCTTGATGTAGATAATGCAAAAGCGAGCATTCCAGGAACCCTTATCCCCTTATCAGTTTGCTTCTTGCTGGGGACTCTTCTGGGCCAAGTATGTTAGCAAATACACTGGTGCAACACAAGTAGCTCTGTAAAGCAAAGCAAGTGGTGCTGCAAACCCAAAGTCCTCAATATTAGCACTTCACAGGTTTTATTTAAGACAATCTCTGTTCCAATTTTGTGGACAGAATGCCCATTAGTGGGCAGAGGCCTCAGGTTCCTGGAGTGCAACTTCTCAGAGGTTTCCTTATTTTCATCTGAAAGGGAATTAAGTTTATGTGCAGTAAAACTACACCCTGACATCATCCAGAACAAAAGAATTGAAGACAATTGGAAGATTTGTTTCAAAGGCACACTCCTTTGTCCAAGTAAAGCCCTGCAGACTAAACTTCATCCACAGAAAAATAATGCAAGAACAGTTTTGTAAAGGAAATAAATTCAACCTTCCCCCTGGCCCCATCCTCTCTGTCTCCTTCACTACCTTATGCTAAATACCTCCACAGCTGTATATGTGAGACAGAGTTTCAAATTTTAAACAGAAAGGAAAAAACACCTTAAGGCTGAAACAGTCCAGAAAATTTTTGCATGGCTGGGAAAAGCAATTCCAATAAGGCCGCTGAGCTGGGAGTCACATTTCATTAAAGAGTAACCGGTCAATGCTAACTCTTGCGGTAATGCTTCCATTTGGATATCTTACAATTATTTTTTAAAAAATCTAATTCCTTTTTCACCTACAAGAGCAGCAGGTAAGTTCTAGAAAGACAAAGTAGTACGAGCAGGTCAGTAGCAGAAGGAGGGAACTCAAACCTTGCAGCTACTAGCAGTAGCTGTGTCAGCTCTGTACACAAAGACAGCTGTGCGTAAAGAAAATTACTTTACCGTGTAGGAAACATTCCAGGTCTTGTGCACATAAATGATTGCTACTTCAAAACCAATGGATGATGGATGCTGAAAATAGCATTTGAATCCTCATGTTACATGTATCAGTTGTCGGACACACGCTGACCCAGACAGCTAGTGAGGAAAATGGAGATTTGCCGTCCACAGCAACCAGACAAATAGTAACTTCTTCCAAGACCAGTAGGAAAAAGCCATACTTCTTTGGTGTAATTTTGTTGCACACAGATGCACAAGAAATTCGGTTTCCCTGTGTACTGTAAGGCTTAAACAGCAATAGGTTCCTCACTCAGTATTCATAGCCACTTTACCCAAGACAGCACTAGCTCTTTCTTAGATCTTTCATGGCAAAGACATGTATTCCTTTTTTGAGTGCAAATGTCTTTCAATAACCTTCTCTTTCTGTTTCTGTGGTATTTCCTAGCTGACAGTCACCTACACTTCCAAAGCCCATGTTGCCATGTCCTTCCTCCTCCCCACCACTGCTACTCCTCCTTTCAGCATCTGAGCTGGTCCCCTTTGCGCTTCTCAACAGCAGGTCATGAGGAGCTCACAAGAGACACGGTGTCCTCAGTTGCAGCTGGGGTGGCTGGAGCAAGCATCTCCCCTACCAAATAAATGTTGCATAGCAGAGAAAATTCAGTACTCACCTGGAACACACTCAACAAGCTCAGCAAAGGCACTGAGACATTTTTGTCCCCTCCCATAAGTTTCTACTGGTTTGGTGTAAACATTAAAAGCCTTAACATCCATTTAAGTATGCATGGACTTCCATGGAGGATAAAAATTAAATGTATTTGAAAATGCAAAGATGTATGAGCTAATTAGCAAAATACAACCTTTATCAGAGCATTAAAGGTCAGCAAGGTCAAAGATCCTTCTCAGAGGACCCCCTTCTCTCTCTGCAGAAATATCCTGCTTTGATATGTTTCCTGAATGAAAGAGAAAGGCCCTGATGTCAAGAGTGAAATGCAAGCAGTGAGCATTGTGGTGGTTTAAGGAAGGAAACAAAGAGGCATATTGTGACCCATTGAAATTGCTGGGGAATCCAAGTGAGGAAATTTGAAATTACTCAAAGAAGGATTTGAAGAGAACTAGGGGACTAACATCAACAACAGTAGCATCTTAAGGATGGCAAATAGCCCAGACCTTAGTTTTATTTGCCTACCTGTGGCACTACACCCAGCAGCACAGGGCAACTGGGTCATCAAGGTCACTTTGTGACCTGTTTCATGGTATGGCCAAGTCTATCTGAAGAGGAGCTCTATCCTCATGCCCTCATCCCTTGCCATAAGCGCTTGCTCTGATCCCACAGTGACACAAATCAAGAGGTAAAATACCTTTCTGTGCCACTATTTTTCAGCCAGTTTAGTTGAAAACTATTTGGAGCAGGAGCAACCCAGCTGGCGGGCAGCTCAGCCCAGCTACACTGTAAAGTAACAGCACTGGGTGGGAAATACAGCTTTGCTGGCCATGCCAAAGTGAGAAATTCTTTTCAAGCAGCCAAGAGAGGCAGTCATTACAGAGCTGGCAAAAGAAAGCAGTCATTACACGAACACAAGATCTATTACCTGACTGTTGTACGATGGATCTAAGGTGTCATGTGGAGCGAAGCAGTCCATCAATTTGCCATTCCGACGGCAGCCCAGGTGCACCAGATCTCGGCAGTGAGCATGGCAGGTGTATCTGCAGTCTGAAACACACACACAGACACAACAAAACAGAAATAAAAGTAGTGTTTAGAATGAAGCTGCTGCAGGCAGAACCTAGGAGTGAGGCGCATCCTCACTTGCTGTGCGACCTCAGCAAAGCTACCACCTCTTGACTGGATCTCCACATCCATACATAAAGATATTAATAGTTACATATGATTGGTGATGTAAATTCACTGGAGTGAAGGTGACAGTGCAGCACAGCTCCCAGTGTCACACTAACACGGCTGCAGTGATGCAGTTCACTAGTTAGGTCAGGGCTGTCTCAGTGAGACGTTTTTTCAAAAAGTCCCTGCCACATCCTATGTATTAGATGTTGTAAAGCAAGCATGAAAGGGGCTGTTCTCAGAAGAGACACAACATTTATTATTTTCAGATAAAAATTTCTGTGCAAATACAATCACTTCTACATGATTTTATAGACTTATGTTCTCTTAAGAGTATGTGCATGAATATTGAAAACAGATTGAGAGGCTTATCTGAAGCTGTAATTAACCTGCTAAATCACAAGATTGCCTTCTGGAACAATTCAGAATTTTCACTTGCTTGCTAGCAAAGTCAACTAAGATGGCTGTTATAAGGGTGGTGCAAAAATAATTGACATTTTTGTAATTGTAAATAATGATGCCTATTTTGCATTCAACTTTTATTTACATGTGATTATGTTGTATACCAGTATAAAGTGCAAAATCTGCTCTGCTTATTTATGTCAAAGGTTTTGTTTTCCCTATTTATTTTCTTTTTCCATATTATACTCTCAAAATAAAGATGGGGGGAAAAGTAAATTTGAGTAATTTTGTTGTGGGAGTTCCAAAAGGGATGCAAAGTGGTGGAAACTGCTAGTGATATATCGAAGGCATTTGGTCAGGGGACTGTCAACAAACATACAGCTTGACATCAGTTCCAAAAATTTCATCATTAGAATTAAGGGCCTTAAAGATGAGGAGCATCATGGACGTCCTTTGTGATAGATGACAACCTGTTGAGGGCCAGAATTGAAGCAGACCCAGGAGAAACAACTCAAGAGGCTGCAGAACAACTAAACACTGGCCATTCAGCAGATGTTCAATATTTGCACCAAACTGGAAAATCAAAAAAGCTCAACAAATGGGTGCAGCATGAGCTGAATGAAAGTCTTAAATTTGCCACTATGAAGTCAGTTCTGCGCTTCTTTTGCGCAACAAAAACAATCCATTTCTTGATTGCATTGTGACATGTGACAGAAAATGGATTCTATATGACAAGTGATGACATTCCAAGCACTGGCTGGACCAAAGTGAAGCATCAAAGCACTTCTCCAAACAAAAGCTGCTTGATGGTCACTGTTTGGTGATCAGTAAGTGGAATAATCCATAACAACTTCATGAATTCCAATAAAACCATCACAGCAGAGAAGTATTGCCGGGAAATTGTCAAAATGCATCAAGAACTACACTGTTTATGTCCAACATTGGCCAGTTGAAAAGACCTGATTCTTCTCCATGACAAAACCCAACTGCATGTCTCACAAATAACTCTGCAGAACCACCACATTTCCAATCATCTCAACAACTGCCTGCAAGAGAAGGATTTCCACAACTAAGCAGCAGCTCAAAGTGCCTTTGAAGAATTTATCACTTCCAGGAATCACTTCAGAATTCTGTGCTACTGAAATAAACAGACATGTTTTTTGTTGGTAGAAATGCAAATATTCTAATGGTTCTTATGTCAATTAATAAATTTTACTCTAAGCTGAGATATACTGCTTTTAAGCTGATGGGTAAAAATAACAATTATTTTTACACCAACCTAATAGAAACATAAATTTGTCATAACAGAGGCAGATGGCCCCTCCTCTAGTAGGAAATCAGATTAATCATATCGCCTCTAATCTCAAAGACAGAATCACTTTAATAGTATTTGCAAAAGCAACCTGTATTTGCTCCACAGCCTTGTTGTGTTTGATGGGTTTTTTTATGCAAGTAAGGCAGAATTCATGTTACCACCTTTGTCTAGCACTGAATGTCACTCTCTATTTTTAGGTTTTAAATTGTTTATAATTTTGCCAAAGCGCAACCACTTGTACTTTAAGTTTCCATGCTGGGAAACATCATGCTGTTTGTTTTAGAACATTTCAGCTAAAACAATACAGCCATTTCCAAGAACATCTCTTGGAGGAAATGCTTTCATTTTCCCTAACTAAACTACTCTTAAACGTGTTTCTTTTTTTTGCTACAAAGCTTTGCACTTCCCTAGTTTATAGCAAAAGCTGACTTTTTTAATGTTTTTTTTGTAATGTTCCCTTATCAGTCCCTCAAGAATCTCACCCTCCAACATGTTTGATTAGATTCTCATTGCAGTGCTTGAAGAATATACTCTTCAAGGTTTCCATTTCCAGTCCCTACTCATCAGTGGTGTTATCGGACAAGGCAGTAGGATGTTCCCTGCAACACTGTTCCTCTTGGCTAGGGAGACTGGGTCTTTAATATAAGCTCCCTGCAAGGGCAGATCATCCAATAGTAAAAATTTTAATGTGGATCAGGTGTAAAAATGCAGTCCCAGTTCTGTGCCTGATACAGAATTAAGGCAAGATTAAATATAATTTATTTGACATAAAATCTGATAATATAAAGTTAACCAGACATAACGTTTCCAACACCAATGACTCAGCATCCATACTGGATCAGGTAACAAGGTTGTTTCTGATCTTAAACCAGACAGACTACATCACTAGAATATACCTTATGTCACATTCTTCTTGAGACATCAGCAAATGGCTTTCAGCCAACTATGGAGCAAAGCTTATACTGCTGCAACATAAATTAAAACACTAAAAGAAATGCTCAAAGTCTCTAAAATCATCATCATATTTATGAATCCAGAAAACATGAAGGAAAATAGGCAGAAGACAATATAGAGAAAAAAGGATGGTTAAGGCAGCTGTGGTGCCCAGGAGAAATGACAAATTCCCCTGCACTCTTGTATGAGACTGGCAAGCTAAGACAGACTTTCTGCAGTTGCTGCACAGTTTCTTTTGGGAACTGCATTTGAGCTACTTCATCTGATTTGTAGGAAATGTGGAGCATTCGTAATCGCAATCAGAGTCTGGGAGAACTGTGCTTTTAACCCAAATGAGGTTTTTCCAGGGGTCTATTTCATGCTTATGCAGCTGGGATTCTTCTTCAGACGACTCAAGCAGTTCACAGAAGATTTCTAGGATCAAAAGGACACTCACATTTGTGAAGCCCTTGAGAGAAGAGAATAATTTTATATTTGGGATATATATTTTATATTTTATCTTACCCTGCAAGACACAGTTCACAAGTGTTAAATGCTTTTCAAGCATCTCCCATATCCAACAGGATTAAATTCGGAGCTGTCGTTGTTATTCAGGTGAGTGGGCAGGCAGCTTCATGGGAAAACTGGGATGGGAGCACTTAATTAAAAATGACGTTGTAATGTATATGCAAAAGAAGGTCAAATGAAAGTAATACTTGAACTTTTAATTTTTCTTAATCTCTGAGTTCTTCACTCTGCAAACTGAGTCTTAATTAAAAATGCTTGGAGAGGTCACACCATTTGTTGACCTTTCTAGTCCTCTCCCATAATTCCAAAACAGCTGACCAATTTTGATCTCATATGGTCTAAAAGCTAATTAAGTTCATCTGAGTTTTGTGAAAAATATCTCCTGGCTAAAGAAAGAACACTCAAACTAATATCCATGCTAAGAGCAAGGCAGGCAAAGCACAGCCATTACACCACTGTCTGGCAATGTCTTGACACCCAGTTAGTAAACATGGTGAGGAGGTTGTGGGGACTGGGGCATGAACAGGCTTCGCTAATCCCCCACCTTTTTATGATTAAGTAAACACACCAACCAAGCATGCCCCAATTCTAAAGATGCATTTTCACAAATAAAATTAGGAGAAAAAATTGTCAGCTAAACAGTGTTCTGAAACAGGATTACTAACGAAGTTAGGAAACGTTATCTTTCAATGCTATTTTCTTTGTCATTTATATTCATTTTAATTTGAGAGCCCATAATCTCATTTTTAAGACAAGCCCATAATTTCTGCCTGGCTATTATAGGCTTATTAGTAAAAAATATCAAAGCTTCATCTCTGAAACTCTTTCAATCAAAACCTAGATTTTTAACAT
The DNA here is from genome assembly GCA_033558105.1 of Coccyzus lansbergi. Taxonomy (NCBI): domain Eukaryota; kingdom Metazoa; phylum Chordata; class Aves; order Cuculiformes; family Coccyzidae; genus Coccyzus; species Coccyzus lansbergi. The sequence continues at coordinate 44,954 of JAUMJK010001324.1, read as the reverse complement.
ACTGACTATAAGTTCAATGAGCAAGACAAGAGTATTTTTTCCCAGAATAGTAATATAAAAGTGTGTCAGCTTTAAACACATTATTTTACTCCATTCATGGCATACAATGTTTCACAAAGGCCCAGGTGGCATCAAATTAAAAATAATATTTTCTTCTGGTAATCCTTTACTGGATTGCCATGAGATCAAAAAGTAGCTATTATTCTCAGAAGCCTGTTTTGGTCAACAGATTGTGAATTACCATATTATTTCTGCTTGGAAAGCAATCAGAACCAGGTGCTCTTCCCTGATATGGCGTGGAATGAACGCTGTGTTTTGAATTGAAAGATCTGGGGGCTTCCACAGGGCACAGTTGATAAAAGCATTCACTGACATCTAGAGAAGCTAACAGGTTTGGTTTTCTACTGCTTGGCCTGTCCTCTGAGGTTATTTATGAAAATTATGTATTAAAGCATATGTTAAATGTGCATAATTGTCCTGCATCATTAGGAAATGCAAGGTAAGCATGAATTTATTAGACATATGAATATTATCCTTTTAAAGTTTTATTATCAACTACTGAGCCATAATGTAACACCTTATTACTTATTAGGAATGGTTGGACTCGATGATCCGGTAGGTCTTTTCCAACCTGGTGATTCTATGATTCTATGATTATTCTATTGCAACAATGGCTTGACTAGAGTCATAGAAAAAAAGAACTTAGTGAATTTAACAATTACATGAAATCAAGATTACTCCTATCCTGCTTTCACAAGGATGAACTATAAGACTTTAACACATTCATTTTACATGAATAGTGCCTACCTGTTGTCTGGGTTTTCTTCAACTGAAGCTAACTGATTCCCACATCTGATTCCCTCCAGGGCAGCACAGCAGAAAGACAGCCAGTGAACAGGCAGGCAACCCAACAGCTCCAACTTCCAACCCTGGTAACTGAGCATTACTGAATCAGTCAGCAGCAGGCAAAGGCTCAACAGCAAGGTCTCTCTATCCTGCTGTGGTCTTCCCTGCCTAGGAAATGTGTGTGTTCACTTCTGTGATGGCCCAGACAAATATAACTTCCAAATGGATATGCAAAATGTATGTTGTGCCTGAGTAACTGAAGCACACAGAAAGTTCAAAGCCAAATTTGTATTACATTTGCATTATTTACCAACCACAGTAAGACTGAAGAAGTCTTTTTTTAGAAAACATGAGGAGGGAGGATATACAACTACTGTGTTATGAAGTTAGCAAGTAAAATTATCTTTAATTGGGAACCTGTGACTTTCTTCCCAGCAATCAGAATAGAGATTACAGCTGTGCTTGCTCTACGGAAAGTACACCTGTAAAGCTTCTTGGAAAAATATTCAAACTGCATAATGTGCTTAATGCTTTAATTCTTAATCCTTTTTCAGCCAGTAGGTCACAAAAGGAAGGAGAATTAAGTTCAGCACTATTTCTGCAAGATGCAATTGCACTGTATGTCTACAAGGTGAGTTAAACCATGGTATATCTGTAACTTTAAAGCACTGGAGGTTTGTTAATACTAGTCCATGAAAAGTCCTCACTTGATCCATTGGTCTATGTTGAATACTGATTTAGTGAACAGAATAACCTTGAATTCATAAAGTCATACTGAAAACCTAAAATAAGACATGTTACTGAATGCATCAATGTTGTCCTTCATGAAAGAAGATGCACTGGCTGCAGGAGCAAGTTTAATATTACAATATAAGCCAAATGTAGACACAATGCTTTAAAACATGCTCAGTTTTATTAGTTTCTATGAGGAGAAAAAGTGATGTGCCTACATAGAACACGCAAGTTACTTCCAATGTTTTAAGGACTATTTGGAAATTGTATTCTTGCAAATATATATCTAAGATTGCTGTTTGACTTGCATCCTCCTTACTTCCAATGAACTAAAATAAGAATTAGTCTGGATCCTGAGAAGAGAATCAGAATCTCAAGTTTTCTTTTCTGAAGAGCAGAAAATTAAGATGACACTTGAAGTTTGGTTCCAACCCTGCAGTCTTACCACGCCAAAAAGGGCCCTCCTGGAAGTTTCTTTGCTTTTGAATCACAAAAAATTACTGACAATACATTTACATTAGTTTTGCAAAGTTCCCTGTACTAGCAGTTGCCATTTCTTTCTGGCTCTAATTCTTTCAGCCCTGCATCCTAGCATTGTTCAACACCAAGCATTTACATCAGACAGATAAAACTGAATCTCTGCATCTCTGCCAGGCTCACAACTCTCTGTGACTGCCACAGCCCCACTCAGGGTTAGGAATCCCGGCCTGAGAACAGGGTAAACTCCTGTTGCTAGTTCTAATGGGAGCTACTCACAGTAACTGGGGTAAAATTAACCACAATGCCTATAGCACAGACCTGCAAAATCCTGTATTTGCATATATTTGGACCTCGCAGAAGCCAGGTGCTTTAATTCTAGTAGAACAGCTAGGAGTCAACCCAAAAACTCACTGGGGTTTTGTCTTCCCAGTGTCTTACCAAGCTAGAGTTTGGCTACTGCACCAAAAAATTGCTATGTTCCTCTCTAGTTTAAGATTCAGTGTTTTTCAATTACTATCATCTAGGCAGGCAATAACCTGACTTTGCCACACTCAGAAGACATCACATTGGTGAAGCAGGAGGGAATGATTGGCTTTTTGGTGAGAAGATAAGAAGACCGTCTTTCTTGAGTGAAACACTGACTGACAACTCCAGGGAGGCCTGTAAGAGAAGATGAGGTACAAAAATCAGCAACCTCCACGAGTCTAAGACTGTCTAAAGTCCTGCTGCCTGAGATACAGATATTATATCTCTGATCACATCCACCAGACAATGAAAAAATATTTAATAAATACCTTCAGATTCCCAGCTGCAAAACAGGGTGGAAGGACAGGCGTTTTAGATTAAACAGCCTAAACTAGATTTTCTTTTTTATTTTTCAGTTTCTGCCTCTGGCACCTTTATAAACCTCCTGTAGTCCGTGTTGGAGCTTTTAAATATTTATTTTTCCATGAGCTTACCTTAACCTAGGTTGGCTAGAGGGTTTGCTAGGTAACCACTAAGACACATGAGATCTGTGGACATGGCCATCCTGGGCAGGGAGGTAGTGAGGTTGGCTCACCAGGTTTAACAGCCAGACAGCAACCCAGCCTTTCTGCAGAGTAGAAGGAGACATTGCCATCTAGCTGCACTTAGAAGAACTGGGATGCAGGAGTTCAGATGGATGAAACATCCTTGAGCCATCATTGTTAGCCGGGTAAGTTTGCTGGCATCCTCCGTGGACAAGTTCCCTGACCATTAAGAAAGGATTGTCCAACCTTCATGCCAGTGACTGTAAAACCATGCATAAGGAAGGGTTAATGCCTGTCTTCAGCTACTAATATCCACTCTGGTTCTCAGATATCTAAGTGTCGCTAAGCACATTGCACCAAGTGATGCAGGAACATAAATCACATTGATTTACTCTGGAGCTATTAAAGAACTGAAGTCAATGTAATCTGTTGGTAAAGCTCGTTTGTATTCTTATCAACATGACAACAGCCTCAGGTCTTCTCCCTCCTTCCAGTGCTTGCCAACAGGCTCCAGCTAAGACATGTCACAGGAGACTTGCACAAACCTGGGATCCTTTACAAGCAGCCTATAAACAGACTGATGCTCCTGAAAGCTATTACACCTCTTTTGAGCAGCTAATGCTCTGTGTGCAGTCCTGTTTACAGTCATCACTCCCACAGAAACAGAACACCCAGTACTTGCCAGACCACCTTGAAATAATCACAAAATCTGCTTGCATCCAAGGCAGAAATAATTCACTTAATTCAAACAAGGTAAGAGTCAAAAAACATACATAGTGGTAGGTGGAGAACTGGGCCACATCTTCACCCGAGGCTACCCCAGGGATTCGGTGGCTTTGGGAGCTCTTTGATCTGCCTGTTTCTGGGAGGCAGACTGAGGGTTACAGGGCAGAGTTCTCCCTCCCCAGCCTGAAACTCCTCTTGCCTGTAAGGGCTCAGCTGGGCATAGGAACACCACACAGTAATGCCACCGAGTGAAGGAGAGGAGAGGACCTCATTCCTCTTTCCTCCTTAGGTCCTCTTGATACACACACAAGTATGGCATTATTAAGTGAGTTTAACTTCCAGGCTACAGCTTTAAGCTGACTGTGCTCATGCAGACTTCTGAGAAAATGTGTGTTGCAATAATGCACATTTTGAGAAATAAGCTCCTTGGGCTGATAGCATTCCATCTGCCTCTAGCTTTGAGACCAAACATGGAATGATGAAAATAGGAAGAGGGGGTCTCAAACAAGCAAGCTTCTCCTCCCCATGTACCTAGCTAGTTTTCTGGGGTCCCCATCTAGGAATACTGTCACACTCTGCCAAAAACCTTAAGATAACTTTAAGATTCAGTAGACTTTGTAAACACCCTGTAGAACTGCAATTCATACTGTCTTTCAGAGCTTCACACATGAAAACAGTAAGACCTGGTAAGACTCAACCTGCTAATAATTGCAAAGACTAGCAAATCATACCCACGGTTTTCAGCTGCTGCAAAGGGAATGACTAAGCACTCAGCTCCCGCTAGCACCTTTCCAGAGATGAGACCTCTGAGAGACAGCTGCTCCTTCCAGTCAGCAGGTAGAGCCTACAGCTCCTAATTCTCCCTGCCAGATAGGGGTGGGTTAGTCAAACTCCTTTGTGCAGTAAATTCAAACAAGAGATGAGAGACAAAACTTGGCAGATATCTTGATGTATCTTCAAACAACCTGATACATCATGATCTACCATCATGACAGACTTCAGAGGCTGCTTTTGTACTGCTGACACAGCAAAACTCACATCCATCACATACAGACTCATAAAGGAAAATGCCAGCAAAACCATGATGGACCTGGACAGCAGCAGGCTTTACTGACCACCTGTAGTAGTGCCACCAGAAAGCAGCAGCATTTCTTCTTCAGTTCAAGAGTAAAAGGATATAGGGGTGTTACGAGTTGCAGCTGAGGGAACTGGGGTTGTTTAGCCTGGAGAAGAGGAGGCTGAGGGGAGACCTTATTGCTCTCTACAGCTACCTGAAAGGAGGTTGTAGAGAGGAGGGATCTGGCCTCTTCTCCCAAGTGACAAGGGACAGGATGAGAGGGAATGGTCTCAAGCCCCACCAGGGGAGGTTCAGGCCGGGCATAAGAAAATTTTTTTCACAGAAAGGGTCATCAGGCACTGGAACAGGCTGTCCAGGGAGGTGGTTGAGTCATCATCCCTGGAGGTATTTAAAAGATGGGTGGATGAGGTGCTCAGGGACATGGTTTAGTACTTCACAGGAATAGTTGGACTCTGATCCTAGAGGTCTTTTCTAACCTAGTGATTCTTTGAGTCTGTGAAAAGGATTATGTTTCTGGAAGAGAAAACAAACCTTCTTCTCCATTTCTGATGTTAAACAGCAGTGAAGTTATGCCACAAAAAGAAAATTGTGCCCTATGGATAAAATCCTAGATTAGACCTGTTCTGGGAAGCAATTTACAACAATTTACCTACATTTGATACCCTACAGAACTATCATATCTTCCCTTTGTTCTTATTTGCATGAGACTGTAGTAGTTGTCATGTATCTCTACAAATTGCTGAGAGGCAGAGGAGAGAAGCACAGGGCTGAGCCTTTGCCAGGCAGCTGGCTTGCAGCCCTCTGCTGTGCCACATGCAGCCCCTGGAACAGGGTTGGACGTGGGCAGAGGGATGGATACCAGCGTCTGCCCTTCCAGTGCTGTTTTAAAATGCAAGTATTCGTCCAAACCATTAACACAATTCGACTGCATGTCATTGTGGTGTTTCGGAGGCTTCCACTTGCTCTATTAGCTGCTTTCTTATGTTAAAAAAAAAAAAAAAAAAAAAAAAAAAAAAAAAAAAACCTAAAAAACAAGGAGGAAAACTCTTCAATGTAAAAAAAAAAAATTAAAAAAGAAGTGAACTCTCCTGTAGCAAAAGCAATAAAAATACGTTTTGAAAGCATTTACTCTAGTGCCATCTATTGCTGAAACCCCAAAACAGCCAGTATAAAGTTAACTCACAAATCAGTACTTTCTTTTGGTTTTACATTAGAAAAAACCTGCCTAAAAGAACTGTAAAGAAAAGTATGTTTTTTTGTTGAGCTGCCTGTGCTGCTGAGGAGCTGTGAGCTCCTGAGCAGATCTGAGTTAATGAACTCTTTCAACCTGCTGGAATTAACAGTGGACAAGAGGCACCATTTTCAGTTCACGGAGGGGATGGATGTATAAAAGTGGTCCTGAGAACTTGGAAGAGACCCGATTTACCTGCTTTACTTGGCTATAACACTGGGAGTTCATTCTGAATTGCTTTTGAAGGATCAATGATCACCCTATTAGGGGGGATAAATTCACCAATTATATCCTAGCAGGACAGAAGCCAGACCAGTAACTGACAGATGACATGAAATTCAAATCCTGAACTTTCTACCAAACAAATCTGCAGTCTGTTATGTTTAAATGTGAGATAAGGAAAAAATGTTGAATCAAACCCATCAAGTTATACGAAGCTGAATGCAAAAAAAGTCCTTGCATAGACTATTCTGTATTGATCATCTCTAACGCTGAGTGCAGCTCAGCTTGTTTTTGCATGCTGCATCCAAGCTCACTTTACATATCAGGCTCTAATGTTACATTATCTCTTTAAAAGAGCTAATTCCACACTACAAATTTATTAATGTTCCTCTGTTTGACCAATTCACAGCCATTATTTTAGATGTTATAGGTCATCGTTCCCACCCTGGTAGTGGACCTTGAAGCGGATATATTGGGGAGGTGCTTAGTTTAATGCATACAGTTGGTCACCTAGTCTTCACCTTGTCTTCCTGCAAATGACCAGGGCAGCAAAGAGATCCAGTGGAACATCTTCCAACAGCTGTTGTTTGACATTGGCAAAGGAAAGAAAATACGGGGCAGTGGAAAAATGGAAAGTAAAATGAAATCTCCCAAAGTACTTCAGAAGAACAAGCCCATAATAGGCACAGCACTAGCAATTCCTGGTGATACTAATGTCTCTCGTATTCATTTTGGTACTACTGATCCAAGAAGCAGTGAGATGAAGTTCAGTCTCTGAACAGATTTTTTTTCTTCTATTTATCATTTTGTAATGGAAAATCTTAATAACTCTTTGCATACAAATCAGGATTTTCCTTTGGAAAGGAGGCAGAGTAGGCAAAATGAGATTCGTCTTGCCTCATTTAAAATTGGTGGAGCCAGGGAAAAAGGAATTTAGTGGGATGCCACATTCGTCTCATCTAATTATCTGAGAAATGCAATAAAACAACACATGATGCAATTTCCAAAAGCCACATGACCGGTAAGAGCTGTGAATGATAACCAGTATGGAGAAAAACCTACCACGTATTATCCAAACACTAACAGAATGCATCTGCCTTGAAAAAATGCAGACTGACAAATAAGGGAAAATGTAAGTTATTAAATTGATGGAGAATTATACAGAAATCAACAGTGGTGAGGGAGTTTTACATATTCCCTAACCCTTATTAGTATTGTGCTTGAAAAACACAGTAACAGACAGACTGGGTTACATCAAAGATCTTTTGAGGCCAGTAGCCTGTCTTGGAAAGAGTCTGCCAGAAGATGCTTAAGAAATATGCATGAGGAAAAAAAACTTGACTTTTGAGTGACATTTCCCCCTCATGTCCTCCTCTGCAACCTAAAACAAATGAGCCAGAGGTTGCATCTGCATCTTTTTATTTAATAGCCCTTGATGTCTCTTTCCTCCATGAATTTATCTAATCCCCTCTTGGACACATTTATGTTCCTTGTCTCCTGAACATCCTGTGTCAGTCAGTTCCACAAATGAACTAAGTGCATGCATTTGCATTTGAAAGAGTAGTTTAAGTCTCCATTGGCCACTTCATGGCATAGCCCTGACTTTTACACCATGAGAAATGGTAAATAACTGTGCTGTTTTCAATTCTCCACACTGCTCTTATTAGTACAGAAGAATATTCTCCTGCAGCTGCCTCTTACCAAGCAAAAAAGCCCCAGCCTGTAGGGGTTTACTAATGTCTTTGACAATCCAAAGACTTCTCTTGTATCTTTGAATTCCACCTTTTTAAGAGAGTAGGGTGACCAGACTGCTTCACATGACCTGTGTGCACAGCACTGTTTTCTGGGTTTCCTCTTTCTTTCTTTCCTAATACTTCCATATATTCAGTACACTTTTACCTTGAACATTCGGAAGAATCTCTTCAGAGAATTGCCCATGTGATTAATTCTGTTTTCCAAGTCACAAAAATAAATGAGAAGCCACTGCTCTGTGCGTGTGGTTAGTGTTTTCCTCACATGGTTTACTTCTAGTTTGTCAACAATGAATTATGTTTTCCTGCCCAGTCACTCACAATGTGTTTCTTCTACAGCTTTCTGCAAGTAACTTTAAACTAACCTTATGATCTGTTAACACTGACGTTCTGCACCCACCTTCTTTTTTACTTTGTTAATAAATGCTTTTTTATTAGAGATGCTGGCACAGCCTCCTCTATAACAAGGCAAATGCACTTTTAAGCAAATCACACAGCAAAAATTAAATATATAGATACTTGAAATGAGAAGAGAGAGAAAAAGTACATACAGAGATGTTTTGGAAAAGGAGACTAGAAGCTAAAATCGTATTTTTACAACAAAAAGGATCTTTAAATTGCACACTTCCATTAATAATCTGTGTATTCTTAAATGAACAGTGGACACAGGCTATTAAATTATGATTAAGAACATTTAAATCAAATGGCCTGAAATGTCTGAAGTAGATGAACAAATATGAACTGAAAGCAGTGTATCCAGTTCTAATGTAGGCAGAAAACTTGTATGTACTGTCTGATGGCAAAGGGCCATCATCTCCTCCTGCTTCAAATCTGCTGCAGTATCCTACCCATCTCTAGCACTACATAAATTATAGCCATAAACTAGATATTTAGGAAATAAATAGATACAGAAAAAGTTGGATTGGAAGTCTTGGTTCCCCACCCCAGCTGGTCCCAGCCAGATGCAACCTTAGGTTGTTGGATCCCTGCTCCAGAACAGCTACCATCAGTCATAAGCTCACCTTGTCTGCTACTATGTTAGGTTTAATTGTAACTGATTTACAACCACGCTGGCTTCCACAAGGGCGGTGTCCTTCTGCTCCCTCTCCCAAACATATTTAATTAATACTTCAAATTCTATTCCCTTGGAGGATCAAACTTGTCTACCCCACATGAGCTTGAATGTTCCAGAGCCACAGTTCCCAAACGCCCCTACACTCCATTTAATACCTGTGTTGGGCCAAAACTCTCTCCATTGTTGCCAGAGATGGAAGTTCTCCTTTCAAGAACTCTTCTGCAAGTTCTGCAAAACCTTGCTTGGCCTGATGTATCCACCATACCACACAGCATCCTCCCTATGCACAGCACAGCTGATGCTCAGAAAAGGATCCTCAAAATCCTCAGGAGAGGACTAGGGCCTCAGCGAACTGTGAGTTAATTACATTAATAATTCCTAAATTAACATAGAATCGTAGAATGGTTTAGATTGGAAGGGACCATGAAGGTCATCTAGTCCAGCCTCCCTGATATCTTCATCTAGATCAGACAAACGTATCCCACTAAAATCATGTTCTCCCTTCCCATACGTGTTATAGGTTTATTTATTTTTCAGTTGGATATATTTTGGAGAGAGTTCAATAGTTGACAAAGAGAGAACTTTGTCTAATTAGTTAAAGCTTTAACGTGAATTATTTTAGGAGGCAGCAAGTTTAAGGAGTATCACCGTACTTCTATACAGGTTTCCATATATTTTGCCTAACACATATTCCTATGTAAATGTGCTTTTACAGTGGATGCTTGACCATTCTGACCAAAAGTCCTTCAAAATTAATAGAAATACTGCACTAAATTTAATGTTTGAGAAGGACTAAAGTCCTTTGCAGAAAAGTCACAAAAAAACCCCTAACTAACAAGGAAAGGTAAAAATCAACTCTGGGCTATGAGAAATCCAGATAGATTGTGTCAGTAAATTCTAGCTTTCTGCCCCCTGAAAGAGCTTTCTAACATACCCAGCAGGACAGTAGCTCAAACTGATGAGAACCCTTTCCAGCTGAAAACAGAATAAAGCTCTTCATGAACCAGCAGGATTTGGCAAGAAATGCAACTACACAAAATTGCCCACCCAGACCACCTTAATTAATTGTATTTATTTATTTCTTATAATGCCTTCAGAGCAAGCAACATTTGCCACTGGGGCAGTTTTGCCCAAGTTAAAAAATGACAGTGGGCATTCTGCTTTTCATGTTTCCCACAGGACACTGTGGGATGCTTTTCTGAACAGTTCTGAAATCTGTTTTTCTCCTGTATGAGCCTGAAAAATGTTATAAAGGTTTAAATCAATGCAGCTCATAAGATCATCTCTGCCAGGGGTGAGCTTCAGAAGAAACTACAAGAAACAACAACAGTTGCAGGACCTGAATCACAAAATTATCTCAAACTAATACTTAGTTGTTAAAAATTAGCTTAAACCCCGAAGCAAGATGATTTATGTCTCTCTCAAAGCTTTTCTCGTAGCTTCCATTATCATAATAATGAATATTCTTATTCTTCCAGACCCTCTTTAAATCTTGTTACATTCCTGACCTCAGCAACATCCTCTGGTAATGAGTTCTACAATTTAATTACATGCTGAATAAAAAAATAACAAACAAAAACATCCTTTTGTCTGCTTTACATGTCACCCCCCACCTTATTCTTCTGTTGTAAGACAATAAAAATAGGAGCTACTTATCTGTTGTGATCTTCTATCATTGCTTTCTATAGTCTTTTCCTGGCCCTCTATGATATTTTTTCCTAATTCCTTTGTGTTTCCCTGTATGTATGCAATTTATCATGATAAAACTCCACATCACATAATGTGTCAACAGAAATTCTATGAAAATGTTGTAGGAAAAAATCCAAACATATTTCAAAGTAATAAAGGCTCCAGAAGCCTAAATACTACATCCCTCATTGTAAGGGGATGTACCCTTGCTGAAGCTGAATGCACTAGAAACATTATCAGCTACATTTATTTATATTCTGAACCATGTCTAAGATACTTTTTTTCATCCTTCAGTAAGTGATTTAATGAAAACCAGTTGCTGAAAAGCACACTCCTCCTTTCAGAGCTTAGAAAGGAGCACATCAACTCTAAGCAACAGTCCATGGCCAACAACCCCAAAATATTCACCCAAGGATAGGATGGAAAACCAAGTACTTTTAGGAACAGCAACCTAATTATGCTTTGATAGCTCTTTCTAAAATTGCATCAAAGCAATTTTCTGAACACAGTGACCTACAACAGCAATAAATGCATTGTCATAGTTTAAAAAAACTGCTAATTTTGTGCTTCAGCAGATTTTGTTTCTGGGTCAGACAGAGGAGAAGTCATCCTGAGACATGGAGTGACAGAAGCAGAATGAAAGCAACAAGTCTGCAGAGGCACAGTATCCATCTCTTGGCTCAAATGAGGTATGAAATCAAACAAAATCTATGACAAAGCGTATTAGAGAATGTAATCTCTGCTCTACCTAACACACCCAAAACGTGGAATTTTGTCTTTCGTTGTTAAAACATTAATTTATTTGTTAAAGAATAAGTGGCTAGTGACTATCAGTAAGTATTAGTGAAAGCTTTAATGATCAGCTGCGTTATTCCCCTGTGGAACAAACCCAGTGCTGCAGAATTGTTCTGCTGGCTCATCCTGGCTGACCCAACCAAAAACTGCTGTTAGTGCAAATATTGGAGCAAAACCTGGCAGAAAGACAGAGGCAGAGATAAAGTTGAAAACTCTAGTATGCTGGAGGCGAAGGTAAATCTCTTCGTATACTGAGGATGGCTGGTACTGCTCAGGCTCAGCTTACGTGTTGGAGAACTCTCTCAGAAGGGCAGAAAGGCAACCTGGTTAAGTTACCAAAATGTGATCTTTTGGACTTCAGGTAGCATGTGAGTAATTTGGTAATTCCTCAAGAACCCAAGGAAAATTCTGGCCACTCAGAAAATGGTAGAAATGTTCCTGGATTTCAGTGCAACTGAGATTTCATGCCACTTGCTATCTTTTTAAAGGATAAACAGCAACTGTGGGTGCAAAAAGGAGCTGTATCCCCCTCCTCTGTTGAGAGGAGCACCAGGGCTTCAGCTTTCACATTATTACAGGCATACTGGATGACCTGGTTTCTAGAAAGCTATGAGAAGTTTGAGTTGAATTTCCACACTGAGATTTTTTTCGACTTGGACATAGCCTTCTGCTAAAATCTCAAATTTCCACCCAAACCACAATTTTCTGATAATTGTCTCATTGCACAGGTAGGAAAGGACATGTAGGCGCTTCTGACACTACGTATAATTTGAGTTCAAAAGAGACACTAAAACTTTAAAATGAGGTTAGAAAGGCAAATATAATTCAAACTACTAGATAGAGAGATGGAAGGATAAACTTTTAAAAGTATCCTTTTTAAAGCACTCAAAGTTTGCATTGTTTCTTGTTACAAGTCATGGATGTAATCATTCTTTTGTAGTTCTAAGGAGAAAGGCAAGGGGCATGTAAACATTCTCACATGTGAGTAACTCAGGTAGTAATTAGAGCTCACAATAATTATTGATACTTTTTAGCCACTTATACTTTTACAGTGACAAAAGAGATGCAAGAATGATCTGATATGTTATGAGGACTTATGAGGATTTGATGTATTTAGGGCTTGAGACTACCAGTAGTCAATTAGAGGTTAATCAAAGCTTTAGCGTCAGTCAGAAAGTTTTGCCACAGACTTCAGTGAGCTGGGATTTCCCTCTGGATATCTGATATTTGATTCCCTCTGATATTCAATATGCCCCTCTGTGATATTCTTCACACTTTCCACATGAAGAAGTCACATGTCAATTAGATATGTGGCCCAAAAATGTTTCTGTGACAGATTTCAGGTTGTACAGCTCCTCCTTCCCCTCTCAGAGCCACAAATCTGTTTTTTGAAGTACAACACTAAATTGCTCTGCTGCAGAACTGACCCAAACCCCACCCCATACAAACAGAAAGTCGGTGTTAATGTAATATTTGCAGAACTGACAAGATCACCGCTTCAGTCAGAACAGTCCTCATCAAAAGAAAAATGGTCTTGTATAATTCAATCCTTTAAAAACAGAATGACCTGAGCTGCTTTAGCTATGGCTGTGCATGTTCCTCCACTCCCCCTGCCCCAGGAATATGCCTCAGCCCCACCTTTAACAGATCAGTCTAGAGGGACGCAACAGCCTTTGGGCTCTCATGGTGCTTATGAGAATGTTAATGAGAGATGCAAACACTTCTCCACCAGAGCTGAAGAAGAATCAAAGCACTGAGTTGTCACTAGAGGCAATGCCTTTCACCAGCCGGGGAGCTGAGTGGTGCTGCATTTCAGCTGATAAAATGGACACGAAGGACAGTGCTGAACACAACGCTGCTCATTGCTTTGTGTGAACATTGGTACAATGAGTTAAGGTCTTCAGTCAATTCTGTCTGTACAGAGACTTCTAGATCAATTAAAAGATTAAGACAATTCCAACTATTTTTCTGGCAGGTATTTGAGTCATATTAGAGGTCCTGTATACATAACTAAGGAAGAAACAAGGCCTACAAAAACAGGATATCACACATGAATTACATGAATATTAGTAAGAATAAATTATAAAGCTATAACAGAATTCTTCATCTGAGCAAGCCTAATGAACTTGCTGTCACATTTCTAAATATTCATGCAGTTTTGCCTAAGAGAACAGAAAAAAGCAAACAATGCTGCCATAGAAAAGTTAACCAGCTAAACCAAAATAAATTGGTTTTCCATTTCAATTTCTTTTTAGCAGGAAAAAATGTCTTCAGAAATATAGCAGCAGACTTACCAGAAGACTTCCAGAGAAGTTTTGCTGTCCTTCTTCTTGAACTGCTCAATGATTTAGGAAACCAGTAAAAAAAACGTGCTATCCTCCTGATGGTCTTCCTCAAGTCATTTCTTATTGCCATGGCTGAAAGGGCTCCACAGCTTCACCATGAACAACAGACACATGCATCCAGGCAGAGAGGGGAAAGCCCATGAATACCCACACAGCGTGCGCTCACTCTGAGCTCAGCGTCAGCCAGCACGTCTCAGGACCACCTGTTAGTCCTAAATCCCCTCCCTCTCCGTCACTCCACTCCGAGCCCTCCAGACCTCCCTCTTCATTACAAGCAGCAGCTATATTAATAGATGCTTCAGCTAAAGAAAGACCAATGCTTCAGAGTCTTAACCTGGTACTGTGTTTCCAACGATGTTAAAACAAGACATGTTTTCCACAGGAAGGTTTTGAAGGGCTCATTTGTTCATCTCTAGGCTGTAAAGAAATAAAACCTCAAACCAAGAGGGACAAATCCCCTTTTAAGGGCCCTTGATTTAAATCAACAGGATTTTCTCTAGAGAGAGTCTTTCTCAAAGGCCTTCTTATGAAGGTTCTTAGGAGTAAATTTAACAGAGATCTCTATAGATACACAGGGTGTTTAAAATGTGACTTTACTCTTAATGGATTTTAAGGCAAACATGAGTCAAATCTTTCACTCCCATAGTTTACTTAAGAATCAAGCATCTATCAACATATCACTATCCAAAGAAATTAACAGCATCTCAGTACTTAGAATGCACAGGCTTCATGGACAATACACGTTAAATTGTAAATCCAGAGATGCTATAAACTCATATATGCCCCCCACTACATTTATCATAAATGCTAGCATACACTTTCTAACAGCAAGACTATTTAACCATTTCCTAAGTTTGGTGTAATTTCCTCGACTGTCTCACATGCTTCCATCCAGCTTCTCATGTTTTATTTGATTTCTTTTCTTCTGCCAGATCTGAAAACACTGAAAACCAAGACTAAAGTCATTAGGAAACAAAGATCCTTTTATATCAACCTTTAAACTACAGAAAGGAAGGGCTTTGTTACACAAGCTACACTTACAGCACACAGTTAATAACTCTTCCAGAATTCACAATGCATTTTTTCTATGCTAAAATATTTGAAGTATTTAACTCCATTTTATACCTCTGACATTTTTAACATACTGCCACTTCTCAAGACCAAGCTCGATAGATTGCATTTCCTCTGGTCAATAGGCCTCTGAAATCAAACAAACATTTCCATTTATAATGTATCTGCAACAATTCTCTAGCCAGTGACTAGTTAGTGTCAATGAAAGAGCAGAAGGCAGGACTGAAGCTGCCAGGCTTCTCTCTTGTTTGAGCTCCACCCTGTCATACCAGCAGGAATTTAGTAGCAAAGTGACAGGTTTAGCACAAGTAGGAGGACTGCCATCCAATTCAGCACATGCAAGGCCCAACAGCTAACTTGCTTCTTTCAGGAAACAGCTTGAGTCTGAATATTTAAGAGCATCTGCCAAATACCGAATCAAACAAAGACTTTTTTAAACTTAGAATTATACATAAGAAAATTCGCTGAAAATCAAAGCGGCATAACCCTCTCTCCTATACCATTTCAGACAGTAAGTAACTATATGTTAAGATCACTACTTTTATAATTTGATAAAGAATCCATACATATATGCATGATCTTCAGCAGAACATGATTGGCACGGGAATTTTTTTTTTCACTTAACAGAAAATGCCTATACTGTATTTTTGTTATACTGGTATTTTATGAGGCTTAAAAATATTCAGTAAAACACAGAGGAATCTTATAAGGGGTAAATTGACTTTGCTGATTGGAATAAAAAAATCTACTGGTTTCCACCTTACAGTGTTTAGTGACTTACTGGAACAAAACATAAGAAAGAACATAAAACACTGCATATTACTTTAAAGAAAAGAGAACTCATTCTATGAAAAAAGTAACCAGTTGAATGAAGTTGACAATTATGCAATGCAAGTAACCAGCTAACACAGATGCTAAAATGGACCTGAATCCAAGCTCAACTGATCAGCAGTGGCAGCCAGCCTTGCAATAATTCCATGACTCCTCCATCACTTTACGTTTCTGGGCTGTAGTTAAGTCAAATGTAGAGTTAAGGGATGACAGCCTGCCCCCTACCACCAGTTCATGGATAAGGAGTTTGTGATGACGATGGGGATTCCTCTCAGCCTGAGCTGCTAGCTCTAGAATATGAGCCACTGTGCTCTGCACAGCCACAAATCGCTGTTAGTGTCCACCAGCTGGGCTAAGGAGAGTTCACACAGCCTCTCCTAAGACAATTCTGATTGCTTACCTTAAATTGAAGCATTAGTGAAGTTAAGAACTCACTGTAATATAAAGGTACTACATGAGGCTACATCTGCACCTTTCAATCTACCCTAACAAAGACAGCGCATGGAGATGCTTTCCAAGGAGGACAGAAGGTTCTGAAATATGAGACAACTCGCACTCTTGATCCCTGCCTCCCTTTAAGGAAAAAAGCCATGTAAGGCTTTTTCCAGCATTGTGGGGGAGAAGGAGAGGAACTGATTGCTGCCCGTGCTACCATCCCACCTGCCTGTTAAGAGAGGTTAGCAGCTGTCACCTCTACTGTGCAGGCAGCCCCTGACCTCCCATTTCCACACAGTGGTGCAAAGGTCAGACCTCAGCAGGGCAAGGGCAAGGAATCACACACACAGACTCCCTATGTGCTGCCCATCCCACATGCTCTCCAGGGATGCATGACAAATCACCACCTTGGCAGGAGAGCCAAGCACACCACATTGCTCTCAGAGTCTGCTCCACAACTCAGTTTCCACGTAGAAACCTGTGCAAAGCAGTTGGAAAGCAAAGGGGTGAATGCTCATGGAGCATCCAGTGGCTTAGACACATTACTGTCTACCCTAGCCCACAGAGCCAGGCAGACCCCTTCTGAGCAGAGCTGCAGGATGTAGCACTCCCATGCCCACTGCTGGAGACTGAAACAAATCCCAAACAAATCCTCATTGTTTGGTAAAATACTCTGAAATTATGCACTGTAGATGGTGTCTGATTGGAAGTATTCTCTTGGAGTGTGCTGAGTTTACGTAGTTTTAAAGCAAAGTCTTTGCTGATAAGCATTTGTTAGAGCAACACAGTGCTGACATACCATAAAAAGGAAGCCTAATGATGAGAAGGAGCACAAGCAGTGGTACCAGCTGGGGCCAAATGCAGCATTTTCTCTGCTCAGGGGTAAAAGAGCATCTTTCTGCAGTGAGGAGTTACTGCCATTTCCAACCTTTTCTCAAAGGTAGCAAATGACTGGGATGAGCAAAGGATGTCTTTGCTTTGACTCACCCTGAACTTCTCCATTCAGTCTGGTTTCAGGACAAAGATCCACACACATCTATTCATAATGGGAACTATGTATAGGGATATGTAAACATATTAAGGAATATTTACTTGCCTGCATTAGCAAATGTCCCTAGTAACTAAGTTCAAAATGAGGTTTTCTTTCTTTCTAGACAATAACGTACTTGGAAAATGAGGTGGCATCTTTCCAGCCTGTCACAGTGTGGGTATGTGACACTGCTCTCTGCCACACGGACAGGCAGAGACCAGTGTGGAGATGTGTTCACAAGCCAGTCTTCACAAGGATATTTTCGATATCTATCAGTCTTGGACTCCCAGTGTAGAAGAAAGTGAATTCCAGAACTTCAAGGATCGTCTCCCTTCACTGACTGAGATCAGTCACTGAAATGAACTGAAAGATTTTAGCAATCTAGAACTGGGTTATGCAGAGAACCACTGTATCTAGGCACTGGACAGAACTGAATGTGTGAAACACTTATCTAGAAATTATAAACAAAAGCTGTGACTTTCCTGAAATCTCATTCAACTGTGCGTCACAATAAATTTTATCCAAGGAGGAAAAGAGAGGTCCTGCCTAACTAGTCCCTGGGTTTCAACACCACTAAGACACGATATCACAGATTTCATACTAACTCATAGTTTATAACATCATCATGTGTGACAAAGCTATGCAGCTGCTAGGAAGCTTATAAAGAACACAATACAACCACCAAAAGCAAAGAAACAAAAAACTGCAGCATTTGAGCTTAGTTCAGCAAAATTAGCATAATACTTCAAATTTGCAGCTCAGCTGTTCATCCCTCCTTACTCCAAATAAGTTGCTATATTTGTGAGCTTTCTAAAAAAACTTTTGATTCTCAGCAGCTGCACATACACAAAAAGCAGGGATTAAAAATTACCCAGTGATTGGCCATCTTGAACTTCCAGATCCTTGCCTCCATTTGAAAGACAGAAATTGAAGAACTGTAGTACGCAAGCTGATCTAAAACACATTTGTTGTCAGACGGAATTATCTCTTACTTTGCAGATAAATAAATAAATAAATAAAGTTTAAGTAGAATTGCATAGACACCTTTTTAGCTGTGACATCACACTTTCAGTCCCCTGTTATCAAGGCTCCCCATTATTTATACACGGATAGATAATAAATGTGATATGGAAATACAGAAAACAGACAAAAGGGAAGGGGATAAATGTTGAAAGCCTTATAAAATGCACTGCAGATGACAGTTATGCCAAGAGACAAAAATACCCAAGAGACAAAAATACCATGACATAGTCATGCAACCTAAACCTTGATGCACATCAAACTGAACCACTACCAGATCTAGACCACCAGAAACTCCCATTTTCTGCATAAAGATCATCTAGTCCAGACACATTCGTATGAATAGCATGACTTTTTAAGTAAAACATCATGAAATTTGGCTGAATCTCATCCAAATGGAGAGGGAGCAAATGAGCATTAAACAAGCACAAGCAGTTTCAACCCTTTATCATGTGCCTACGGAAGTCTATCTGTACGAGCAGATAGCTGGGTTTTGGCTAATTGAATACAGATGTCTGCTGCTGAGATGGTTGTCATGGCTCCCTTTATAGTCAGCAGAGAAAGACCAGTGCCTCTTGGGCACATTTATTCCCATAAAGCTCTAAAAATGCATGAGATGAGCTGTGCTCTCTGTAGTTTCTTGAGAAGCCAGGATGCCACCGTGGAAAGCTCAGTGGAGTCTGGGAGAGTATTCGTTCTTCTTGGCACTTGCTCTGAGCAGCTGTTGGGATAAGAAGTGGTGTCCTGACTCTTCTATGGCACACTGAGAACTTTATACAGAAATCCATGAGGTTTTTCAGGTATGCTGTCTCTGTCAGTGATGGAGGACAGGCAGACGAGAGCTGCAGGGTTCACTTCAGAGCTCTGACACAAACACGCAGAAGCACTCTCCAAAAACAGTGAGATTTCAGTTCATTCTCTTTAGGCCTTAAGTGATGTTTATTCAAAATACACTATGCAACAAAAATTCAGCCTATCAATCATGACTCAGGGTCCTCTGAGTTGAATTGTTTACTTCTTCCATTGGCTACCTATTGGGGAACAACGGGATTTCTCCTCTCAAGAAATAAGGAGTAGGAAGGTTTCTTCTCAGCAATAACTCCAATGAAACACATCCTGGATTTTGAGAAAGAAAATCACAGTGCTAAAGCACATTTGTTCACATCAGGTTAGTTCTTGTTTCACTCCATAATACATTACACTGTCATTAAATATTTTCACACATTGTTGTATGAAATCTTTGTGCATTTCAGCAGTATTTCTGCTTGATTCTTTTCAGTATCATCCATCATACTGTACAATTGTTCTCTGTTTCATTTCCAATATTTCAGACTGTAAAATGTGTTGTCATTTTCTTGATCTTTGCTTGTTTAAGGGATGGGTGGATGAGGCCCTGAGGCACATGGTTTAGTGTTTGATAGGAACGGTTGGACTCGATGATCTGGTGGGTCTTTTCTGACCTGGTGATTCTATGGTTCTGTGTTCTTTTCCAGATGCTGGAAATGTGCAGAGGCAGACAGTACCATTGGCACAGTACCATGATGAATGTGTGTAAGAGGGGGCATTGCTGTGCTGGTCCAGCAGAGCATCAGGAAGAGAATGCACTACTTCCCTAAGACTGATGCTTGTAGAACATGATGCATGTCGTCATTTTCAAGTCTGGTCACAGGCTTACTGTATGTAGATAGGTAGGTTTGTGCATCAAAATTAAAGTTGAATATAAGTTTAAAAAGCTAAATGCAAAGAATAGGAGTGCAATGTGAAAATAACAGATTAGTGTTAATTTTAGCTGTGTAGTAGATATTATCTTAGTAGCAGTAAACTCAGGATAATGACTGAACAGTCTTCAGGAAAACCACTTTTGTACATACACAGCTACACTTCAGACTACAGGGATTAAAAAACCCTCCAGGCTAAAACTGGAGAGAAGATACTGAGTTGCCTTGTAACAGTTTGACACATAGGATTTGACTCAGAGGATGATAGATCAACCTGCCTATGGGTTTCGGTGACTTTGTGCCAAAATTAGTAGACTTCTCGGTGAGAGCTTGCATGGAAATATTTCTAAAGGAAATCGAATTGGGGAAGAAAAACAAAAATATGCGTTAAACATTGCTAAAACAATAAGTTTTTTCATCCTAATCTGATCTGCATAAGACAAAAGTAGCCCGATTGTTTTTTAGGGTACAAGAAAGGTGTGAGCATCCTTCTTTGGATTAATAATTAACCATTCATGAGATGGTGAAAATGAGAACAAAGGAAGAGATGCTCAGTGAACAGGTGAAAGCTTCTACTTATGACAGTGTGCAGCTTAGGGGTGGAAGGTGATCCTCACACAGGAAGAGAGATCTCAATGGCCAAGAAAACAGGGCCCACAGTAAACAAAGCATTTGGTGTGGAGCTACTGTTCTCTGTAAACAGCAGGGAAAAAGATGCAGCTTTGCAGTAGTGGGAGCCTTCCTTTTGCTGAGGAGACCACAAAAATGCCCCAGGAGGTGCAGAGAAACTGAAGAAGCCAGAAGGAACTACACTTGAAGAGCAAGCTCCTTCAAAGTTAATTTTGGTCTCCATCTCCATATCTTTTCCTTCCACCCTGCAGTGATCACAGTAACCTCCAGCTCCAACATCTCTGTGAGGTCCAGCAAGTGCCCTGTTGGGGCAGCAAATCACCCATGCTCCTTCAAACCCAGCAGGGAGGAAAATGGGGCTTTCTCTGTGAAGAGCTCTGCTGGCACAATCCATGCCCCATTGCCTGCTGATGCTCCAGCCCCTGTGGATTCTGAGAAAGTTTGGTAGTTTTAAATTTAAAAGAAAATGAAGAAAATTTTGGGAACTGTGCATTGTTAAACAGCTCTCCATAGAAAAAGTGGGAAGGGGAAGCAGCCTCACACTGCTGTTATTTCTAATCTGCCTCCCAGTTCTCACTCTTTAGATAAAACTTTCAGAGGCTCCTTTGACTCTGAGAGGTTTTAGTAATTCAAATCATAACTCTAGAAGAAGCTTTAGCAACTTAACACCCTCATTATATGTGATGTAATATGAACATACTCCTACTGTTGAGATAGCTAACAATGCCTAACCTCTTCTTTAAAAACAGGAAAAATCATGTTACTCAAATGAGATTGCCAAAAGAATATCCTTCTAAAGGATAAAGTAATCACTAATCCTTGTGCTTGCTCCTTCTCTCCACATTTTACCCTCATTTTTGTAAGGGGGGAAGCTATTTCTTTACCATTCCTGACAGCTAGGAGGCATTTAGATAACACACAGTACACTGATTTGTTCTAAGGGGATAAGGGCTTGGGGTTTTATTTGATTTTACAGATCCTGTAAAAGCCCTGTAATAAGAGAGCTATACATGTATTAAAACCTAACACCTCTGTCTCTCAGCTGCACTAAAACAGGAGTCAGTTACTGAATATTCAGAGCCAATATATAAAAAAAAAGTTTGGAAATTGAACAAGGCCCCCACCGTAATACCCATTTCAGCAGAGAAAAGAATCAGAAGGCCCTGGTGAGCCCTGAAACTGTGCTGCACACTTCATGAGGGAAAGAGGCTCAAAAACAAAGTCTAAAAACCAGGTAAAAAAGGATGTAGAGAAGATTCAGTGAACAAAGCTGAAATGATGTCTGGTAGACTTGAGAAGAGGACGCTTGCAATCTTTCCTGCTCCCATGGGCTTTTGCACCTCTGCAGAGCACCTTGCAACTGGAGAGGCTTCTGTGCCAGGGCAGGGGTGTCTGCCTGTGCGCAGATCACACTAGCCCCAGATGACATTAGAGGTGTGATCCCCCAGGCATGGAAAATAACACTACAGGCAAGAAGGAAATGGGCTGAGGGACGTAACTTCCAACCAGTATTTAAAGGACACCCACTGACTTGATGCTCATTAATTGTGCCTTTATAAATGACCTCAGCCATGAGAAATTTGACAGAATATTCTCTTTGCCTCTTTAGCAGGCAATTATTTACAGGCAAAAGTTACAGAGACAAACTAGAAAGTCCAGATCAAGCAGCCCACAAAATTATTCCTTATATAATCCCTCCTTATATTCCTTATTCCCAGCTACCTATGTCCACCCAACCCATTTACCAGACTGTGGGATTTAGGCTAGAGATTAGGAGGAAGTTTTTCACAGAAAGGGTCATTGGGCATTGGAATAGGCTGCCAAGGGAGGTGATTGATTTACCTTCCCTGGAGGTGTTTAAGGCACGGGTAGATGAGGTCCTGAGGGACATGGTTTAATATTTTATAGGAATGGTTGGACTCAATGATCCGATGGGTCTCTTTGAACCTGGTGATTCTATAAGTAAACTTGTTCAGACACCCTATACCAAAATCTGTCAGCGTTGTCTTTCTTCTAAAACTGTAAGAAATGCCTCAATTTTCAAATGCCAAATGATAGAGCAAAACCATGGAAAAATTCCAGAGATGCTATACAACATGAAGCCATCAACATGATGTAAGAAATTGGTCACTATCTCTACAGAGTACTCTCTGATTGAAAGGAAAAATGAGTGCTGGAAAAAAAAAAACCATCACTCTTTTCTGCATGCCCTTTCATTGGTATAAACTGGAAAAATCCTGACTGCTTCTGTTTCAAACGACTTTATGCAGAGAACTCAGGCCAGGCAATGGCATTCTGCATCTGTACAGCATCACCAGACTTTTACCCCAAATAACAGAGGTGAAAAGGTGAACAGCGGAGGATGTCTGGACTGCTAAACTAATTAAGTCTCTCTTGAAAAGGAATCCAAAACAACAGCAAGAACTCAGATACTACAAAGCATCTTTTTCAGAGGTATTTCAGTACACTTGGTTTTCTTCCTGGGCTGAAATCCAGAAATATCAGTGCTGCCTTATTTTTTTTTTCCAAGAAATAAGCTGCTTGAATAATGTGCACCTTGTGCACTGCATTGAAACAGATGATCATCTGTCTCCTTGAATCATTTTTTTTCCATTCTGATCTATTTCTCATTTCTGAATTATAGGAAAGGAATTTTTTCAATTTTTAGCAGAAACCTTAAAACAAACCTGTGAATTATAAACAAAAAATTCACAAAAGGCGAAAAGGCCTTTTCTCGGTAGTTCTTTGTTCAGTCCAGTAATCCCACCTCACTTTATTGTGTGTAGCAAGGAGTATATAAAACCCCAAAGACAACCACAGTTCCATTGTGAAATGACAAAAGCCAAGTCTTGGCCCTGCTGAAGCTCAGCTCAGGTATCTCTTCCCATCTCTGCCAGGAAGGCAGGACAGAGACATTCACCACCACTCCCACAACATATTGCAGATCTCTCTTAGACAGAAAAAAAGTCTGCACCTAAGTAAGAAGGATATGGAGCTGTTGGAATGGGTCCAGAGGAGGTCTACAAAGATGATCAGAGGACTGGAGCAGCTCACATACAAGGACAGGTTGAAAGAGTTGGGGTTATTCTGCCTGCAGAAGAGAAGGCTCCCTGGAGACCTTATAGCAACCTTCCAGTACCTGAAGGGGCTACAGGAAAGCTGAGGAGGGGCTGCTTATAAAAGCTTGTAGTGATAGGATGAGGGGCAATGGGTATAAACCAGAGAGGGGCAGATTTAGATTAGACATAAGGAGGAATTTCTTCACAATGAAAGCGATGAGGCATTGGCACAGGTTACCCAGGGAAGCTGTGGCTGCCCCATCCCTGGAGGTGTTCAAGGCCAGGTTGGAAGGGGCTTTGGACAGCCTGGTCTGGTAGGAGGTATTCCTGCCCTTGGCAGGGGGGTTGGAACTGGATGATCTTTAAGTTCCTGTACAACCCAAACTATTCCATGATTATGTAAATACTTCTAAATTACTCTCTGATGTGCCTCTACCCCAGAGAGAATGTCTCATACCTTTTAATTCTTATCACAGAATTCAGCACCTCTGATTCTGATCTTGCCTGAAAATGATCTAGTGAGAACTGACTTAGATCAATACTCAAACAGGGTGACTTAAACAAATATCATACTTTGTGATTCAGAATCATGACAATTCAGTATGTAGCTTCCTCTTTATCAGCGGTGGACTGCCTGGAAGATGCTGTTATAGTTTGCTTTTTAGATTATATAAAATGAAAGTCTCTACCACTTGTGAACTCTAGAAAACATAGCTATTTAGAATCATAGAGTCACCAGGTTGGAAGAGACCCATCAGATCATCTAGTCCAACCGTTCCTATCAAACACTAAACCATGTCCCTCAGCACCTTGTCTACCTGTGCCTTAAACACCTCCAGGGAAGGTGAATCAACCACCTCCCTGGGCAGCCTGTTCCAATGCCCAATGACCCTTTCTGTGAAAAACTTCCTCCTAATGTCCAGCCTAAATCTCCCCTGGTGGAGCTTGAGGCCATTCCCTTGAGGTCCTGTCCCCTGTCACTTGGGAGAAGAGGTCAGCTCCCTCCCTCTCCACAACCTCCTTTCAGGTAGTTGTAGAGAGCAATGAGGTCTCCTCTCAGCCTCTTCTTCTCCAGGCTAAACACCCTCAGCTCTCTCAGTCGTTCCTCATAAGGCCTGTTCTCCAGCCCCTTCACCAGCTTTGTTTTTAGGAACCTTCTAGCATTGTCAGAACTTGTCAGGCAGATTAAAAGCTTTGAAAGGTAATTTTAACCTCAGCTGTAAACTCTTCTTCACAAGGAGTATCTAAAGGAGAGTATGGCATTTTCTGGAGGCTACCACTGTGGCCACAAATTCACCTGAAGGCCTGGATAAATCTGCCGCAGTTTTCAAGGCCACTTTAGACACACTTCAGAGGCCATGTCTGCCAGCTTTTTGAAGCAGACAACATCTCTTTTCCTCTATATTCACACACTAACAAAAGATCCTGTGGCTATGGGTGCAGGCGGATATCTGGCCAGAGTGGATTTAGCAGATCTGAGCCATGAGGGCAGCCAACCACGTGTTCCTCTACACCTCTGAGCTGTCCTGATAGAGTCATTATCTCTGTTGCCCTCAGTCAATTTTTCAGTCCGATCCGTTCAGCAGTCTGGGTCGCTGTCGTGCCTCCAAACTGGGAAGAACAGAAGTTCTTGCAGCAATTCTTGTGTGCTTTTCTATTGTTTCCTCTCATCTTCATACCACTTTACAGCGTCTAAGTATTATATTCCTGCTAAGTCATAAATGTTGAATGCTTCCTCTGCAACTTAAAGAGCAATTTAAGAAAGCAGCTTGAAGTACTGTGGTTCATAAAAATGGAGCTTGTCATGGAGGAGAAAGAAAAACATTGTAAGCTGTAACAGTTCCGAGAAAATGGTACTGGAAGATATATGATTCAATGAGACATTTGAAGTTCTTGCCACAGTGCGTTTGATCACAGAAGAAAAAAATATTACTTTCAAGATCTATTTTCACATCAATGCATTATCCATCCTGTCAGAACAAATGGTGCACTAACTTAAATGAGAAATAAAAAATACTTCATATTCACAGCCAAAGCATTTCCATTCCAAGACTAGATGTAAAAATAGAGCTACTGAAAGTGAGTGTAACTGTGAGACTATTAAATCGTAACAGAATTTTTACATCTCAGCAGAGGACAGTATGAGGTTGACATATCTCCTTAAGCCAGAACAAAAACAATAGGAAAAAACTGATCTTTCTGTCCCACCTTGGGTTTTGAAAATCAAACAAAGACTCAGAGATATAAAGCAAAAGCAAATCACACACCTTAACAGGTCACTCTACTGAAGACAGTACAAGATTGTCCTTAAAAGTGCATTCACAGCAGCTGTGGGTAAGGAACAGCCAGAGAAATGAGCCTGCCTGCAGGATCCCACACTGAAACCCCTCTCAGGGTCACCGTGAAACCCAACAAAGTTGCCAAATTCTTTGCAAACCAAGGGACTGCAAATGAGGGTTTTTCACCAGCACTAGATTATCTATGCTCTCCAACCACAAAGACCAGAGGAGGGCCACAACAATGATCAGAGGGCTGGAGCACCTTCCATACAAGGACAGACTGAGAGTTGGTCTTGTTTAGCCTAGAGAAGAGAAAGCTGTGGGGAGACCTTATAATGATCTTCCTAGTATTTAAAGGAGGCTACAGGAAACTTGAGGAGGGTCTTTGCATTAGGGAGTGCAGTGATCAGATGAAGGGTAATGGTTTTAAGCTGAAAGAGGGGAAATTTAGATTAGAAAGAAATTTTTTTTACTGTGAGGGTGGTGAAGCATTAGAATAGGTTGCCCTGAGAAGTCGTGGAAGCCCCATCCCTGGAGGTTTTCAAGGCCAGGTTGGAGGAAGCTTTGAGCAACCTAACTTAGTGGTAGGTGTCGATGCCCATGGAAGGGAGGCTGTAACTGGATGATCTTTAAGGTCCCTTCCAACCCAGACTATTCTATGATTCTATAACTGGGGTAATGAAAGAGCCCACAAGCAGAAAGGCTCTTTTCTACATAGCACCTATTATGAACCAGAGCCCACAGAGCAAAAGGACATGTAGATAGTGCACACATGTGATGGGCAATCCTGCAAGACACAGCCTCCTCCTAGAGGGGAGGATATCATGTTTTTTAAAGGCCTGGGACTCCACAAGAACCCTTCAGAGCAGCAGTAGCTACATCCTAATGTAACATGGCTCGACTTTCTGTCCAACAGACATGAAGTGCTCTTCTTTGGATCACCCTGCACCATCACTCCACGCTGCACTCTTCCCCCATGCTGTGCCCTCTCCCTGCCTCTCACATCCCAGGTGTGTTCCTCCTCTCAGGGAGGAATGACCACAGCCAGGGGCTCTGAAATGTCCCTGGTCCCATGTTCCCCTGCAGAAAGTAGTTGATGCATCCAGCACCCTTACCTGCCATGTGAAGCGTTTCCAGGAGGGATGTTTTACTGCTGCAGAATAAATGGTTAAGAATGTACAGTACACTGCTTGTATCGGCTTTGGCTTCAGTGTTTCCATGTTGAAGTGTCTATGGGGAGTGTTTTAGGGAGTCTCCTTGGTGGCAGGTGAGAGACAGGAGCTGCAGGAGCCAGAAAACACAGTAAGGGGTGGGACAGGCTGTGGCTCCGCTGCTGTGTGAACCTGGGTCAAGGGAATCTGTGGCTTCAGTACAAGATGGGGATGATGCGATTGAGAGCTGCCCTGCAGAGAAGGACTTGAGGGTGCTCATTGATGAGAAGTTCGACATGAACCAGCAATGAGCACTCACAGCCCAGAAGGCCAACTGTGTCCCAGTCTGCATCAAAAGAAATGTGGCCAGCAGGTCAAGGGAGGGGATTCTGCCCCTCTACTCCATTCTGGTGAGACCCCACATGGAGTACTGTGTCCCGAGGAGGGTCACAAAGATGATGTCATAGTCTGGGTTTTCTTTCTTGCACTACATTTTTTGCTCATAATCTCTAATCCTTTCACCACAGACAGGGTGTAGAACGCTGTTCTTCTGCAACAGCCTTCAGATGACAACACTCCTTCTTCCAATCTTTTTTCACTTTCAGCCAACCAACTCCTATTTTCCCCAGTTCACTTCACATATTCCCTCTTCTAGGCTTCAAGCTTTACAAACCCCAAAAAGTAATCTTTTCCATTCAGCCTTTTTAATCCTTGCCATAATATTATGTCCAAAACTATTCTATGATGACCATTTTTACAGTAATTAACTAAATCAGCACTTATCGAGCTCCACTAGTGAACTGCTTCACACCAAGCAGGGACTTGGCACCTTGACACTGGTAGAAAGAACTAATTTTGATTAGAACAGCTATCATCAGTGGTTAAAAAAATTAAAAAGGATCAGCGGCTCTACCAAATCACCTCTGCCAGTGATCCTGCTGTATAAGACATTTTCTGGAGAGATGGCAAATGTGGGCTAAGCCACAATCTACTACTTCACGTTTCAGGCTTTGCATTGAATTTATGAAAGAATAATAATCATGTGAGACCCCACCTGTGTCCAATCCTGGAATCCCCAATGTAGGATGGATATGGAACTGTTGGAGCAGGTCCAGAGGAGGCTACAAAGATGGCCAGGGGGCTGGAGCACCTCACACACGAAGACAGGCTGAGAGCTAGGGTGGTTCCGCCTGGAGAAGAAAAAGCTCCAGGGAGACGTTATAGCAACCTTCCAGTATGTGAAGGGGTTACGGGAAAGCTGAGGAGGGACTATTCATAAAGGTTTGTGGTGACAGGACAAGGGGGAATGGGTGTAAGCTGGAGGAGGGCAGATTTAGACTAGACATAAGTGAAATTATGGAAAGACACAGAAGTACACGGTACGGTTGAGTGGTTGATGATGTATTTATGTCAATAAGTCATTCACTCATGCATTTTCACAATTCATATGAAGACAGATCTGTTCAAGTAACAGATAATTAATATAATAAGGTAACCCCCCCAAAATATTAAGCCAGCTTCAGGAGGAAGAACCATATATTACTTTCTATTACTTCTTTTGGCAAATCAATAGCATGGTTGATAGTATCAGGACACTTAGTCTGAGACAAAAATTGATGTACTTACACACTATGAAAAAATTTGCTTCATAAGAACATAATCGGTACATTACAAACTGATAACTTCAAGTTGTTTAGCTACTGCTTAGTTAAAGTTGCTTTAGGAAAAGCAATTTTAACAAGATTAAGATTACTGATGTATTCAGCAACACGAAAACCAGCAATGTTTAAAATGAACATAAACCATAAGGTAAAACATTTTCAAGCATGTAAAAGAATGCTGCACGTACTGCAATATATAGAATATACCATTACTGCAATTAACTGCCTTTTTCAGACTGCTTCAGTGAATAGAAATTTAAAGTTATATATTCACACAAACATCTGATTTCTTTCAAAAGTGAGAACCTTTGAAATGACAAGGTATTACAGATGTAATACTGGAACCCACCCCTAATTTATGTACAATTTGAAAGTCAAATCCTTTTGACACTTATGCACGTGTTTTACTGACAGTGAGACTGCAGACGTGAATGAACAAATGTAGGAGGCACTAAAACATTCCACTTAGACATGAATCTTGTATTTAAAAAAAAAAAAAAGAATGCCACGGCTCACCAAGGAAAAACACGTATTAAACACCTGCACTCCTTTTGCATAGCTAGATTTTTTAGAGGGGCCAAAGCCTGCAAAGTAAGAAGGTCAAAATATCTTAATTCCTTTGTAATATTTGATTTTCACCAAGAATACTGGAAAGCAGGTCTCTGATATCACAGCAGTGAGTTTCTTTTTCTTTTAACAAAGCATCAGTTATAGATCTCATAAATTTCTATTCAAATATTTTTTAAAAAAATGCAACGGAAATATTTTGCATTCTGACCTGAATAAGGTCTGATAAGCAGGGAAGAAGCATTACAAAACTATCAGATGCCATCACAGATTACCACTCTTTACACCATTTAGTATGGAAAAGTCTAAAAAGTTGGTCCAGCTCTTCTTTCAGATGCAATACAGCAACTAGAGATGGTGTTGGACACCACTGAACATCCATGGCCAGGTTCCCACAGAGGATGAATGAGTCCTGCAGTATTTCCATGCTCTTCATCCGAAACAGTTAGGCATACCTGTAGCCCCCAAAGCAAAGCATGCTTTCTGACTTTGTCTGTTTTCCTCTTCTTTCTCTTCTTCTACATATTTTGGAGCAGACTGTTTCATTCTTCATCTCTGCAACCCAATCATGTAGTACTGAAAGTAATAACTACTGGTACTGGAAAATAAATACACAGTCTTGCCAAATTTTCCACCCAAGGTTGAGACCTCATTTGTAAGTCAGCAGTGGACGTAGTCCTTTTTCAAGATCCAGAGAGGTACCTTGTTTTTCCAGTATTCGATTGCCACTGTGGCAGGACACTGTCTCATTCACGAGTCACCCACAAATTCTCCTAGGACTGATTTTTAAAAATTTTAAAAATTATGTTCAGAAAACAGGATCTGAAAAAAACCTGTTTTATTTTAAGAACCTGCTTCTCTTGTGGTGAACAATGAGATTTCAGAGAAATTCTGAAAATTATATACTCTAGAAATGGCATTTTTATGTTCAGTGTTGACAACGAGTGCGTAACTTCCATACAGTGAGCAGTCAAATGATTATAGACAACACGGCACCAAATACAGAGAGGAACTTAAAAAAATATCATTAATTTGTTTTCTCAAGTACAAGTGAACTACAGTTTGGATGTGAAGGATAGAGAAATGCATTTCCACTTTCTGTGCTTTTAGTCCCTATTCACAGAATCACAGAATAACCAGGTTGGAAGGGACCCATCAGATCTTCTAGTCCAACCACTCCTATCAAACACTAAACCAAGTCCCTCAAGACCTCATCCACCCGTGCCTTAAACACCTCCAGGGAAGGTGAATCAACCACCTCCCTGGGCAGCCTATTCCAATGCCCAATGACCCTTTCTGTGAAAAACTTCCTCCTAATGTCCAGCCTATATCTCCCCTGGTGGAGTTTGAGGCCATTCCCTCTCGTCCTGTCCCCTGTCACTTGAGAGAAGAGGCCAGCTCCCTCCTCTCTACAACCTCCTTTCAGGTACTTGTAGAGAGTAATGAGGTCTCCTCCCAGCCTCCTCTTCTCCAGGCTAAACAACCCCAGCTCTCTCAGCCGCTCCTCATAGGGTCTGTTCTCCAGCCCCTTTACCAGCCTCGTTGCTCTTCTCTGGACCTGCTCCAGAGCCTCAACATCCTTCTTGTGGTAAGGGGCCCAGAACTGGACACAATATTCAAGGAGCGGCCTCACCAGTGCTGAGCACAGAGGGAGAATCACCTCCCTGGACCTGCTGGTCACACCGTTTCTGATACAAGCCAGGATGCCATTGGCCTTCTTGGCCACCCGGGCACACTGCTGGCTCATGTTCAGTCGGCTGTCGACCAACAATTTCATACCTCTTTAAAAAGATTTCATTTAAAACAGTTGCCATATTCTGTGATGATCAGTCATTCAGCTGGAGTCCAGAATAATAGTGGTGGTCAAAGGAAATCTGAAACACCCTTTAAAGGCCATTCATGACATTTTAGAGTTCTGCAAGT
This sequence comes from Coccyzus lansbergi, assembly GCA_033558105.1. Taxonomy (NCBI): domain Eukaryota; kingdom Metazoa; phylum Chordata; class Aves; order Cuculiformes; family Coccyzidae; genus Coccyzus; species Coccyzus lansbergi. Next base: position 13,599 of record JAUMJK010001324.1, on the reverse strand, counting down.
CCTCTTCCAATAAAGACTAAATTGCATTCTGAAAAAGGGGCAATATTCAAAGCAAACAAAAGTCAACTTCATCAACAACCCTTTTTCCTTTAGGACTTTGTCAGCAATCCTCCAAGAGGCTAAATTCCCTGTCAGGAGTAATTCTATTCTAACATTGACCAAAAAAGATATATTCTTTTATATTTACATATTATACATATTTACAACTCATAATACTACAGGCGTAGAGGGGGGAAAAAGCCTGGATACAGATGTATTATCTGCCTTTCAATGCCCCAAGAGTATTTTTCTCCCCTTTGAAAAAAAAAATTTACAAGTCCTCTCCATGTCCTCTGACAGCTACATACAGTCCATGTTTCACAGGCCACCATCCACAGTCAAAGAACCAAATCTAAAAAGAAGAAATAGCATATGCTTAGGTGATTCACTGGATTACAGAATTAATCCTTAATTCACTGTGATTTATTTATGGGTTATTCTTTTCCCTGCCATATGCCAACACATTATTTGTGTAAGTCTTTTGTACATGCAAAGAAGATAGAAGAAAGGATACTACACTCCAAGTACAGGACTGGGGATGGGGAACAAACCAACCCCAGTCCAGCTCAAAGCTAAGCTCAGCTCCACCAGTAATTTACCCTGAAGCTTTCAGGAGATCATTATTTTTACAAATTTTATCATCATCAGAAGAAGGAAAAAAGCAAAGTCAGTCTGCAAATGACGGCAATAGTGCCCTCTCAGGGTTGTAAGAAACATGTTGGCCTCTCTTTCTTCACTTTAAGTAATCTAGAAACTGAAAAATCATTCATTCAGATTGGTCTGATTCCATAGTTGCTAAAAATTATGTCTAAAAGTGAGGAATTAAAAGACACCACTAGATTGCCACAGAAGTACTGTGTTTCTATTCATAATTGATTTGTCTGTGCAATAGGTATTTTTGTTAGCTCAACATAATGCTGTGTCAGAATGATTTTACAGTAATACTTCAAGGCTTTGAATACAATTTTTTTGTCACATCTCAGACTAACAGTTCAAAACTATATTTACAGTCAAAGAGATTATAGTCTCTTAGTTTAAAATCTGTACCTACAAAATATACCAAATTAAACCTGTTCCTAATATCAGCCACTAAAAGGGGAAAACCATTGCTTGCCTTTCCAATATGTGATTGTTCTCAGCCAGCTCTTTAACAACCCCTGCCATTTCCTCCTTGAGTTTCTTCATACTGCAGTAACAAGAAGCGAAAGAAAGGTTAAGCAGTTTCATAGGAGTTATCTGCTGTGGTAACTCAACACCACAAAACTTTCAGCAACCTGTCACTACATACAGAATAAGGGACAGATAACAGGTTGGTTATTTACTAAAAGCTTGCCAATCTGTATCACCACTTTAGAAATAGAAAGTTTTTTTCAGCCATATAAAATTCTTGGTCTTAACACAGCAATCACTAAAAGTCAACCACATTTTTTTTCCTATTCACCTGCATAACAGGTATATAATATTACATCAATCCAATTAAGAAATCCTCACCCAAGAGTCATTTCCACCAATGTGTTTGAGCTTGGATAGACTGTATTCAGCGTGTGTTTCATCCCACTGGAAGCTGCAAAGATTTTCTGTGGCAGAGTGTCTTGTAACTGCAATAGATAAAAGGGAAATCTAAGTTACAATACAAGTTGTCTTATGTATGTTAAAGTCCACCTTAAAATCTCTTTGTAAATTCTTCATTGTTATGATACTTCATAAAGCCATTACAGTAGTAAGGCAGTTGACAAACATCTCTCTCCAGGGAGACCTGAGACTGGTCTTCCAGTACCTGAAGGGTGCCCACAGGAAAGCTGGGGAGGGACTTTTTACAAGGGCACAGAGTCATAGGATGAGGGGGAAGATTTAGTTTAGACATTAGGAAGAAATTTTTCAAATGAAGGTGGTGAGGCGCTGGCACAGGTTGCCCAGGGAAGCTGTGGCTGCCCCATCCCTGGAGGTGTTCAAGGCCAGGTGGGATGGGGTCTCGGGCCCCATCTAGTGAGACATGTCCCTGCCTGTGGCAGGGGGATTGGAACTAGATGATCTTTAAGGTCCCTTCCAACACAAACTATCCTATGATTCTATGATATTCAATGAACCCACAACCATTTGCACAGATTTTTCTGAGGAAATGCTAACACTACCAAAAAAAAGAAAAAAAAGGAAAAAAAAAAAACACCAAAAAAGGCAAAATAACAACACCCACAAACTTCAAAATCAACTCAGACTTCAAAGAAAAAATCAAACTACTCTCCACACTGCTCCAGCTTTAACAATAAAGCTACTAGAGAGCACAGACTAAATCCTGGTAGCCCTGTATTTTAACACAAATGCGTGAATATATGACTCACTATAAACATCACTATTATCATTAAACAAAGTGGAATAGTCTTTTATCTCGGCAAACGCTTTACAGAAACTTGAATCTTCTACCTCATTTATATAATCCTGGTATTTGGATATCTCTTCTTCAATATCAAAACACTGGTTGGTGAGAGTCAGTAACTGCTTCCTTGTGTGAAGCATCTTCCTAAAAGAAAAAAAGTTTACTTTTAAGAGTTTCCTTTTATAAAAATGGTGCAGTGAACATTGCCAATTATTAAACAAACCAATAGCTTGCCTTGTCCAGTCCTCAGCCTTGTGAAAAAACGCATCATACTTGCTGACACATTCATCTTTGAAGAGCGCTATGGCTTTTGTGGCATGCAAATACAGCTTCTGTCTGCAATACAGAAACAACCAGAACAGTGTTAAACTGCTTTCAAAATCTCATTCCTCTAACTTACTTTCTGAAGCTTGGAGAAGAGGTATGTGGACTTAAAATCCCTTCAGCCAACTTTATGCACGCTGTTGTAATGTGTAAGAATTAAACATGCTGCATGAACTGACAGTTTATACTTCAATATTGCCTAGCAACAATAAAAAAAAATATTTGAAGCATTTAGCTGCAATTATTTTATATATGAATAAATAGCCAAATGTATTCCCCACTTCACTATCTACCCCAGCACGTGTATTTAAGGAAAAGAGATTCTAATTGAAAAAAACAGAAATCCTTACTATTTCTTATTTGCCTTCTGCAGATATTTGGAACTTCCAGCATATATGAATAATTCTTTGTGTTGAGTAATACATATGCAAGAAGAAAACAGGGGTTTGGGGCTAACTTCGGACAAGAAAAAAAGCAAGCATATAAGGTCAGGAAAGCAAACCAGAACCCAGTTCTGGTTAGTGTTGCAGACTGATCCTGGCGTAACTGCTTTACCATGCCACACAGTGCACCAGTAAGAAAAACTAAAGGATACTAGGACACTGCAGTCTGACACCTGCTTCTGGTATTTCAACAAGTCTTGCACAGTAGCTAATGGTTAAATAAATTCTGACTGGAGTGTAGCTGGATTGTCATCAGGCATGCATACCTGTCATTCGACCAGGAAAAATCTGAATCAAGTTCTGCTCCCTTGTCTTTCTAGTGGTAAATATAACAAAGGTCAGCCTCGGCTACTAATGGTACACAGTTCTTAACAAAAAACACTGCTATTTCTCTCTGTAGTGAATCAAGTAAAATAAGATGTAGTTAGGATCTCAAAGATACCTGAGCAATCCCAAGGAGACACTCATGGTAGACAATATACCACTATTCCAAACCATGAAAATGAAGTATATTTATTTAAGGTTATTCACATATTAATGCAAAGACATGGTTTGAATAGTAGAAAAAACCCTAAAATGTCTTCAAACTGCCTAAGAGAGTGTAGCTTTAAAATGAGCTATGAATTGTGTCTCTATGTTTGCCTGTTTTCCAACTATATCCTTAAAAGCATATGACAAAATTATTGCTCATATTATCTCTCATGTTAAATTCAGTCCCTTGTTATTGCAAGGCAGTGATGTACCAAAGTCACTTTCAGTGTATCAAAATCAGTCTTACATGTTTGCCTCTGTTGTCCTTTATCATAAGGCAACCTCCCTGCCACTGGCAGTTTCCCCATTTGTCTTTCACAATGGAAAAATCAAGTGGCAACAGTTGTGAGAATACTAGTGCCTTCTGCATGTTTGCTTTCTTTCTGTAATTGTCAGTGAAGCTACATGGGTGTCAGCAACAGCAAGAGATCTTGGAAAGTTACGGCAGCAGTGTTTAAATTCATATCGCACTCAGGAAAATCCAGGGAACTACTCAACTGACCAGCCACTAGGAGAAGAACTCAGATAAGTAAATCCAAGTGTCTAGCTTCATTTGAGATGCACATGGATATGCTGCCCTTCTTCCAACTGTCCAACCAAAAAGGTGTAGTTTTCCCCTTTGTCTTGTATCCTACTTGCCAGTCTCAGAACATAAATCAGACACCTTAGAATTATAGAACCATTTAGGTTGGAAAAGACCATTAAGATCAAGTCCAACCACAAATGTAACACTGCCAAGTCCACCACTAAACCATGTCCCCAGGCACCACATCTACGCATCTTTTAAACACCTCCTGGGATGGTGACTCCACCATCTCTCTCAGCAGTGTGCTCCAATATTTCACAACCCTTTCAGAAAGGAAATTTTTCCTAATATCCAATCTGAACCTCTCCTGGTGCAACTTGATGCTGTTCCCTCTCACTTTATAACCTGTCACTTGGGAGAATTAACCAATACCCACTTTGCTACAGCCTTCTTTCAGGTAGTTCACCAATCGTATTTAGCTCTATTCACTGCAACTCTTTGGCTATCCAGACAGTTTTTTACCTTATGGCAACTTAAACAATATCAGAGACCTGTGTATGAGGAGCTGAATCGATCCTGAGACAAGTATGAGCAGAGCAGCTGTTTACAGTTGCTCAAGAGTTCGTCAGTGGAGCCTAATGGCAATCTAGACACCCAGGGTTACATACAGACACTTAATGTGGCCATCTCTTGAAAATGAAAATTTGAAACAGATATGGAGAACGTTAAGATTTGTGTACCATAGTTCCTGAAAGATTAAATCACTGTCATTCAGCTAGCCTATATTTTTTTTACAAATGAATAATGTATCTCCACTTTAATTACAAACTCACTTCACTGTTACTGAAGGCTTTCTTCTTCCTAAAAAAAACAGGAAAAAAAATATGTGCTTCCTATAAGACAGTTATGCCCAGATAACAGGCATTTCACACCTACATTTAGAAGGTCTATCAGTGAGGAAACTCTGCTGCCAGAAAGCACCTCATTATCATTTGCTGGCACTACTACGTATTTAAGATATTTACAGGATTATTTTGTGAAGCAATCCTAAAGAGGTTATAATTTATAATCAAAATCAACAGAAGAGGTTATTGGCAAGAGCACCTGAAGGACTTGGAAGCAATCATAGTATTTCTCAAAGGTAACTTCAAAACTTACTTGTCAAACTTGTGAATTTGTTCTTCATTATAAGGAAGTCCTAGGATCAGAGCAGATGACAGACATTACCAGTTTAATTCTGTTAACTGTTTTTATGTAAAACTCCTGTAAGTTTACCCAGTTCTTATAGGGTTTCCTTCTCCTGTTCCCATAGGTAAAAGCGGTCATTTACTTTTCCTTTCTCTTCTCAAGTCTTGCAATTCTTTCTTCAAATTTATGAGATTAATAGTGGTGTTTTAGTCTTGTGGGCTTTAAGACAACAGCTCACTAAGACAGACCTACAAACATATTCAATGCTACTGACTAACTCTCCATTCCTACCACAAATATCCTAGCAGAACAAAGACTGACCTGTCCTTTACATTACAGTCTGTGTGAAAAATGAATCAAATAAGTTACTTACTTCGTTCTGCCTTATCTTTTTTGAACTGATAATAAATTTCCGTGATGGAACTTAGCAGCGTCTGCAGCCTTTCTGGACTAGAGTAACAAAAGGAAGAAAATTAAATATAAAAAATAAAGTACATGTTAATGAGTTCTATGAACTACAATTCAATGTAAAATTCAATACACGTTAAAACAATACAGTTGCTACTCACTTTCTGTCTTTTGGATGCATGCCTTCCTGATTTGCCCAGGTGTCAGCCAGTAAGCCACCAGGAGAAAGCTTGTTTTTGAGATCTTGAAGACTACTTTCTATTGTGCCTTGAGAGCTGGAGAGCTGCATGAGAGCAAAAAAGTACAATCTGGGTAAAGGGAAAATCATAGAATCATAGAATCACCAGGTGGGAAGAGATCCATCGCATCATCAAGTCCAACCATTCCTATCAAACACTAAACCATGTCTCTCAGCACCTTGTCTACACGTGCCTTAAACACCTCCAGGGAAGGTCACTCAACCACCTCCCTGGGCAGCCTGTTCCAATGCCCAATGACCCTTTCTGTGAAAAACTTCCTCCTAATCTCTAGCCTAAATCTCCCCTGGCGGAGCTTGAGGCCATTCCCTCTTGTCCTGTCCCCTGTCCCTTGGGAGAAGAGGCCAGCTCGCTCCTCTCTATAGCCTCCTTTCAGGAGGTTGTCACTTGAGGCTGAAGAACAGATGGAGCACATTAATACTACAGATTCATTTGTTTCACTGACCTTCATAAAAGAAACACATCCAATTATGTGCCTAAGATTTGACAGAACATGGTATTAGTAAAAAAGAAAAATCATCTCTGAATCTGGCATTTCTGTCAGTTAATATTTATTTTCTTTCAGCACGCTCAACATTAAGTTTCTGCCTTTCATGAATTCCCTATTTACATCTATACTTGTTCTTTTGGTTTGTTAAGAATTCATAAAATGACCATCCACGTAAATCATCTCTTTCCTTCTCTGCAGTTCACACAATCTTTGGAAGAAAAACGCATTTTTCACCTTCTGCTTTTGGAATGGAGAACCCTATAACTGCTCACAGGACATTATCATGTAAAGTATATTTCAGATCACTCTGAAGCATGCTTGTGTATCTACCATTTCAGAAAGCCAACAAAGCAGTTAAAAATTCTTTAAGGAAAAGGCGGAAAAGCATCAAGGTAAAATATATTTCATTGTTGTAATTTTTTTACAACAAAACTCTGTTTTCAGGAACTTCTTAGTATTTTCACTACACTGGCCTAGAAGGATTTACTCTGTTTTCAGAAAGATTTCCACATCTCAGTACTGGTACTTTAACAATCACTGGCAATCTACAAATTACTTTGAAAATTCAGAGTTGCTATTCAAAGAAAAAATCCGTCAGGTATTGGCTTCTTCTTTAGAGACACCATTTTGAGAATGATACGGGCTTTGAGAGATACTTACACGCAACAGCTTTGTGTGTACCTCTGAAATTTCATCCACTTCTGATGTTTCCAAGTTGATCTGCATCAAATTCTCATATCTGACCACAAAAAAACCCCACAGTTAAAAAAAACCAAGCGGTGAGTACACTCAAAATATTCCTTGAATCCAGAGATTAAACAGAACTATCCTTTTCTTTTCTATGAAACACAAAGCACCAACCAAGAAACACCAACAACCTTTAACAGTCATCAATAACATACATATTTTAGTTACAAAGAAACAATTCCTTGATTTTTTTTTCCTATTTGACCTGTTAAAAAAGTCTGAAACCTCCACTCCCGACTTCTTCATTCAATTTTCATTACTTGTACTTCGCAGGCAGTGGAAAACTATTTCCTCTCCTCAAATCATTTTTAAAAGGTTACAAAACTAAAATTACTTCAAGTAGTCAATGGCACACAAGAAACATTCTCCACTGCATCAAATTGCTTTTCTGTGGAAACTTAGTGGAAAGGCTGCGTTACCAAAAACTCAGGCTGGCTGAGTTAACAAGACCTCAAAGGCTGGGTTGATAGCACCATCCGTTCATATCGATACTTTCCATATGACTGTAGCTCAAGTATCAAGCAAATAATTCAGGACAATATCTTTCCTGTTGAGTTCCAGACATGTTTTATTTTTATAAACATCATCACAACCAGCTTTTTTTTTTTTTTTTTTTTTTTTTTCCAAAAAATGCTGACTTTGTGCAAGTTCAATACTTTTTTTAATCTTTTCAAATAAAAGCTTTGTCATGCTTTGAAGCACAGCCTTGAAGGACAAACTAAGACATGTACTTTGCTAACTCCATAAAAGCATTCTGAAGTTAAATAAGCTCAAAATCCTGCCTGTTTGTAAGGAGCCAAAGGACCACGTGTGAGTGCATAGCAAAGTTCTGTTCACATAAGAACTACTCCCGATTGCAAATGAACATAATTTTGGTTCAAATTGCTGATCTAAGATGCTGCTGAATACACTAGAGCCACAAATCAGAACCTACAGTGTTTTCTTCTGAGCTTTAAGTGGTTTTCCTCTGTGGGGACCTGGCAAAATGCAGGAAGAAACTTTCTGTACCAAATACAGACTGAATAAGAAGCAGACCTATCAACTAGTGTAAAGCGGCTTGAAGAAGTCTTCGGATTAGAGTCATGATGGTTTCTAACTAGGTTACACAGACAGGCACATTGTTATCTTGCTAGTTTTGTTGTTGGGTTTGTTTGCTTAGAAGTATAGAACAGTTTGGGTTGGAAGGGACCTTAAAGACCATCCAGTTCCAACAGTCCTGCGATGTGCAGGGAACACCTCCCACCAGACCACGCTGCTCAAGGCCCCATCATCCAACCTGGTCTTCAACACTTCCATGGACAAGTTGTGCCAGTACCTCACCACCCTTATCATGAAGAATTTCTTCCCTAATGCCTAACCCAAATCTTCCACCTTTCAATTTAAAGCCATTCCCTCTAATCCTATCTCTACATGCCCTTCTAAAAAGTCTTTCCTCGGCTTACTTGCAGCCCTCTTCAGGTACTAGAAGGCTGCTATAAGGTCTCCTCACTGTCTCTTATGCTAAAAGATAATTCTTTAGTTGCTCCTTATGAATTTTGTCAATTTTAAAGAAAATGCCCTAAAAATATTTCTACGCTATAGATCTAGATAGGTCCAAATGAGCAACAGTGACATTCTGTGATACAGACCCTGCCACTGAATTAACCAAAATAGACAAAAGTACCATAATAGTCAGGCACTTAAAAAAAACCCCAAATATAATTTTCTGTGTAGTTTACTTCTGCCATCCCTACCAGCATGCACTTTGATCTACTGATACCATAATGCAGCTTTGGGTTTTGGGGACTTGGCATTGGTTTTATGTGAGGTTTGTGTTGTTTGGTTTTGATTTGTTTGTTGGGGTTTGTTTTTTCAGTTGTTCTATTATATTCCAACATGAAAATTCCTTCTATGCAGAAAATGCTGCAGTTTTAAAACCTGCAAAAAGGGCAGCACTCAAAGTTATCCTTAATAAACACACACAAGCAAAATCGGCATCAAAAGCACTAATAAAAGGAAAGTTACTGCATTTTTTTGTCCAGGTTTTACTATAGCTTCTGAAGTTACTAACAGCAAATGAATTGAACCGGAGAAGAAAGAAGAAAAAGAACATATAGAATTGCTACTCAATAGTAATTACTTGCTCCCACTAGGTTAAGCAGCAAAATTAACACTCAAATTAGAATAAAGTATATTACAAAATCTGCTTAAGTCAGTGCCATCAGCAAATCCATGCCAATTCAAATTAATTTTTATATGCAAAAACTCTGTAAATAAACATAAACTATCACACTGTCATTGAAGATGACAATGAAAAAAACATGTTCAGTGTAGTGCTTCTACTTACATTTTCTCAGCTTTCTCAATGTTTCTTCTGCAGAAATCCAGCCTGATGACAACCTCTGTCTTTTTATGAACAGTTTCATTGTAATCATCCTTGATTATTTCACTAAAAAAAGCAAAGCATTAGTCCATAATAAAAACATTCAACTGCCATCTTACCAGCAATCAGTAATAGAATGATATGCCTACAGCAAAAACTGCTAATAAGAATTGCTTTCAGTTAGAGATGCAGTAGTATAATCCTCATATTAAACTACCTTGCTCAAGGTGCTCCATTGTACCTGCACGTTACCAGAGGTTCAGTTACCCACAGAAGAAAGTGAAATTGAAAATATCTAAACTTTATTGTTAAAAAAAATATTTTTGTTTCCTTATTGACAGAAAGAAGGAAAAAAAATTTAGAAAGCCACAATACAGGGAGATTACAGAATTATGTACTGATAATCAAGGCATATCTCAATTGTAAATAAAAAAGTGCAATGAAATGGAATCAGCTGCTTACATTAGCCATCGTATTCCTTTTCGCATCAGCTCCTGGTAAAGCAGCAAAGAACTGGCAACTCTATAGGCATAACATACAACACCTGTTACAGCCTGATGGATAAAACAGACAACATTAGTACTGATCTGGCTTCCTCTTAGCAACTGTTTTGAGTCAATTAATCACAACAAAGCAACATATATTAATAAAAGGAAGATCAACGTGAAGACAGTAGTTTAAAAAGCATAATTTAGCTCAAACTTTAGTCAGGAGATAACCAAACACTCATTATGGAGGCAGAGGTAAACATGGTAGTGAGTTTTTCCAGTTATGCTGAGACATCTGTTAGGGATGAAAATAAGTCTCTTGTAAACATAAATGACACCACTTACTCTTAGGATTTATTTTAATTTCTGGAAAGTCACAAGTAAATTTCTTCAGTAGTTTATGAACTAAAAACATTCATAAAAAAAATTGTCAAGATGACACCTTTTTAAATTCTAAGGCTAGGGACTCTATTCACCTATCTCCACTTACAAGTTAGCTGCATTATTTAGAATTGGGAACAAAATTTCAGAAATGATAATGTACAATATTTTAAATAATTAATATTAACTGGTGACTTTCTGTTTATAAATTTTAAAAACTTATGGTATTCAAACAGACATACACTTTCAAGACTACCATGCCTGAATATAAAGCTTCTCAGCAGTCGGTATTTCATAGGCAGAGTGTAAATGGTGATCACAGAGTCAGAGCATGGCAATGCACACTTTTCAGTAGTTTTAGAAAAACAATCAGAAAGATGAAACATCCTCTACGTTTCTCCCAGAGACTCTGAAAACTTGCAGTAGAGGCAATAGAAATTCCTCTTGTCTGCAGAGTTCTAGAAACTCTCAAGAGAAAAATGAACATTATTTTTCTTATGTTAGGTTCTGCAGCATCATAGGGGATTTTACAAGCCTTCTAGCTAACTTGAGAACTCCACAGTGGCAGGTTTTTCCCTGTCACAAAGCACTTCGCTCTCTATACAAGGTATCACTTTAGTATTCTTTCGAAGCCCTTGTTAACAAACACATTTCTGTCAGTCAGAATCCTCATTAGCATATTAAAAGTAGTGTCATCAACATTATTCATCTGAAAATCAAGCAGCTGCTTCGTCAGCATCATTGTCTGAGATAGGTATATAAATTGAAATGATAATCACTCACTTTAGCCATACTGGCATCTGCATCCAAATCATAACGTTGATGTACTTTAGGAAGTAAAACTGAAAGATAAAACAAACATCTGTATTGCCTTATTTTCTATAAGAGACTTTAAAAGTTCAGACTATTTCCTGTCTGTGCTCTGTACAGTGTCTTTATATATATCTACATGGATTTCCATCCAAGCCATTACTGCCAAGCTTTTTAATATTGCGCAATTCTGATGCATACCTTCAAAACCAACCTTTGTCTTAAACGCTTTAAATAACTTGCTATCTTTGGCAAACGATCCTTCACTTCTTTGTCCAGACCCACTTCTGAACATGCCACATAGCATGGATTTTATTCAGGTCTTCACTAGCTCTCTCTCAGTCTCCACTGAGAAAGCCAAACATTTACTTATGTTCTTCAGCTCCCTGTTTGCCCACATGGGAGACTGTTGCCTCTTATTTCATGGCTGCGTAGTTTCACTGAGACTCTTTAAGCGCAGAACTTCAACAAACAGCTCTTTCAAATTGAGGGTAGACTCTATCAGCTCAATCTCATGCTCAGTGACTCGCTCAGAAAGCTCTGACACAATATAAAGGCCCTGTTGACCCTTCCACAAACAGTTCACCAACCCAAACCCTTCAGCACCTCTGTGAGTGCCTGCTGGCCCGAGCAGTCAGTATGTAGGACACACTGACAAAAGCAACACTGACCTCTCAACTAGAGGCATGTCCTCCAGGTCATCTCTTATTGAAAAAGGGCATAGGGCCCTTTGTAAGTCTCTCAGTGATAAACGGAAATGTAAAAAATTAATTTCTTTTTTATCCATTATGGCATTACCTTATCTTCTAAACAAAGGTAAGTTGTTAGGACGTCTTCTGTTAACAGAAAGGCTAACCTCATTCAAGACAAACAAAAACACAAAGCAAAACTTGAATTTCAATTTAGTGAAGTAATGGAACAAAAGAACCAGCTTCAAATTACGTTCCATAATGTTTCTTTCTACTTGTTTAAAGCAACACGTTTCAAAAAACTGCACAATTCCATATGCACCACTTCATCTTAACATACACATGCTCACAGCACTAAGAACATTACAAGCAGCTGCTGTTTCTGCAACAGTACAGTGGACGTTCAACACTTTTTTAAAAAAACTGGACTGCCTACTCATAGCTTCAGAGATCAACAGTGAACACATTCAAACACTAAGACATAACAGATGTAAGACTATAATGAAATAACCCTAACTATGTACAGAAGATAGCTACTTTCAAGAAAGGGAAAATGACTTTCACGTACCGTCTTCATAGAGAAATCCGACAACATTCACAGGCTCCCTGCTTACTACAAAGATAGGATTCTCCTCAGTTGTTCTGGGGAAGTGCTGTGCCAATCTCCCAGGTTCTAATATTAAACGCCGACCTTCATATATCAGTTCTTGATTCTGAGATGGTATTTTTGTCTGTTTGCTGACCAAATCGTGAAATATAGCAGCTCTGTAATACAAACAATATATTCAGTAGTGCTCACTATGATAGTTCAGCAATTCAGATTTTTTTATTGCCCAAATAAAAAGTCCCTTCTACTTTCAATTAAGAACTGGTTTTACACATAAAATGTGACTTACGAGCAGCACAAAAAGTAGTACAATGTCTAAAGGCTCCAGTTTGCTCTGTTACAAAATAAATTCTACTTCCTCCAATATATCAAACTTCCCTTTCTATCTCCAATTTTCCACCAAGCTATGTTTGTTTAAATAAACTTGCTTTGGCCTGGAGTCTGAAGCTCAGTAAAAACAGGCAACACCAGATGAGAGGAAGGAAGTGCATTTTAGCTCCTCCCAAGAAAAAACTCTGGTGTTTTAAGCGTCAAAAACAGCACACCTAAAATTCAGTCTGTACACTAACAGACCAGCAGATTATCACACTGATATTTTATTTACAGCAATCAATAGACACAAGGCGTAAGAATTTATAACAAATCTCCTTCCCCTGCTCCCCAGAAAACAATCAAACAAAACCTCCCACAAAGAAGAAAAACCTTAAGCACCCTAACAGGAAGGACCAATTTACCTCCTGTGCAGCATTAGTACACTGTTACTTCTAAATACCACAGCTAGCATATATACCATTATAAAGGGAATTCTGATAATTACATGCAAGATTTCTCTGAGGAAAGGAAAAGGAAAAGGAAAAGGAAAAGGAAAGGAAAGGAAAAGGAAAGGAAAAGGAAAGGAAAAGGAAAGGAAAAGGAAAGGAAAAGGAAAGGAAAAG
>JAUMJK010001323.1:0-61982 GCA_033558105.1 Coccyzus lansbergi | reverse complement strand
GGCTCCAGGTGATGTCAAAGGGACACGGGGCCTGGTCCAAAGGCCAAGCCGCTGCAAGGCGACGGCAGCTGGGCGGTGACGTCACAGCGGCGCATGACGACGCGGCGTCGCTAGGCAACGGCACGGCGGCTCCCGCGCCGACAGCCCCGCCCCTCCCGCAGTCACGCGCCCGCACGCGGGACCCCACCCCTCCCACCCCGACCGCCCTGCGCGCGTGCGCGCCCTCGCGCCCCGCCCACAGCCTCCTCGCAACCATCGAGATCCCGGACGCCCTCGCTAGAGCGTCGCCGCGGCGTCCCGGAAGTGGCTGCGTGAGAGGCGGCAAGATGGCGGAGTGAGTGCGGCGGCGGAGGGTGGTGGGAGGGTTTGCTCCGCTCCCCTCCCGCGGGCTCCGTTGTCCCCTACGGGGCAGGGCCGCGCTGCCGTGTGCCCGAGCAGGGGCCTTTCTGCTCAGCAGGGGCTGGCGGGGGCGGGGCGAGCTGCAGGGCGGCTCCCCAGACGGGGCAGACCGGCCCCCCTACCCAGACAGGGCAGGCCGGCCCTCCACACCCCCCTTGATGGGGCAGGCCGGCCCCCCCCATCCACCTTGATGGGGCAGGCCGGCCCCCCCCATCCACCTTGATGGGGCAGGCCGGCCCCCCACACCCCACCTTGGTGGGGCAGGCCGGCCCTGAGGCGTCCCTGCCTGATGGGGAAGGCTGTCAAAGCTTACTGCTCGACCACAGCGGGTTGTTATACTTGGCAGGCTGAATGGCCTGATTCGTGCTCTATGTGTAAGGCTTTCACCTGCATCCCAGGCTGCAGTGCAGAATATTGGGCTTCCAGGTCCCTTCCACCCAACTCGTTCTGTGGTATCAGAAATATCCCAGCCTGCGATTGCTGATCACACCAGTTATTCACCTTTTCTTTTAACTAAACCCTAGTTTTCTATTTAGAAAGCCAGTTGCGGAGAGGCAGACTACATTCCATGGTCCTTGGCTTGTCACCAGGCACAGCACCTCTTAACCAACACACAGCCACAGCTTAAACACCCTGGAGGTGTTTAAGGCATGGGTGGATGAGGTCCTGAGGGACATAGCTTAGTGTTTGTTAGGAATGGTTGGACTCGATGATCTGATGGGTCTCTTCCAACCTGGTGATTCTATGATTCTGTGATTCTATGATTCTGTTTGGTGTCTGTAGTGCATGAAGGAACTCAGCCATAATCAGCTGTGTGAACCCGAGCTTCCAGTATTTGTCTGTGATAAGAGATCACTTCTAAAAAGCAGCTTTAACCTGTTGGTCACTAGTGCAAACTCAGTATGATGTGGCAGGTGCTTCATGTGTGCATATCTTTAGTAGGCTAGGTCATTATCAGGCTGCTCCATGCAGTATAATCATGTATTTTATTATCCTGACAGGTCTGCAAATGCCAGTCATGAAGTCCTCAATGTCACCCTCCGCACTACGCTGGCTGCTACTACCAAACTGGTGGTTCCTACACCCGCTAAACCCATCCTTCCAGTTCAGACTGGAGTCCAAGCACAGCAAGAGGAGCAGTCTAGTGGCATGACGATTTTTTTTAGTCTTCTTGTATTAGGTGAATGATGAACTGAAATTATTCTAGTCTTTGTTAATCATATTTTGTATCTGAGGACACGGGCCAGCTTTCAAAATCCTAGGATTTTATTTCTCCTCTGGTTTTCTCTGTATGAAGTGGAGTATTGTACAGGCAAAGGGATTTGGAAAGTTGGGTATGTAACTAACTGAAGTTTCCAAACCTGTGGAAAGCTGAGGACCATTGCAAACTTTTCACCAAAGTGCAAGTGACATGTCAAATTGGTTTTGCCTTCTCTATCAAGCACTTGGCATGTGTTCAGTACATGAAAAAGACAGTCAGAATTCTTCATGGGGCTTGCAGCTGTCTTTGAGGACAGTGTAAGAGGTAGATATCAATTTAACCAATTCTACCACTTCTCAGCAGCCCTCAGATGCTTTGTTACACCAGCCAATAGAAGGCATTCAGATTGACCTGTGCAAGCACTGAAGTTTAGTATCGATTTTTCTGGTCTTCATGATTTTCTTATATTCCTGCAGCTTTTCTGTAAGTCTGTGCTGTTACCTTTCTTTAGTAGACAATAGTTTTCTCTTACCATCTGATTAGAGCAATGCTGTAATCAAAACTGTAACAATAACAAAACTTTCATGGAGGGTTAAGGATTTGTCTGTCCATTTGTGCGCTTGGTTCTTCCAGGTCAAGCTGCACTGAGCGACTTTCTGTGTTAGATGGGTCACCTCGTCTTCTAAGTGATTATTCTTTCCAGTATCAAATGATTGGTGTGGAGTGGACAGCAGTGCAGAAACTTCTGCAAATCATTTGGGTTTAGATGAAAATAAAATTGTCTTGGTAACTATTAGGAAGTACGACAAGAAGTAGAAGGCTTCTGCTTGTTCATAAAGTATCTATTTGTCTTCGAAGAGGGTTAGTGTTTTCCCAGAGATCAATGGTTTGTTAGAATTTGAACAGAAATGAAAGACCAAAGCAAAATGCAGTAGATCAGAAGACTTCTAAGATTAAAATAAAGTTTCTGAATACGTGTCTGTCATGAATTTTGAAAGGACCCATTCATGGTAAAATTGTACTCCTAGAACTTAAGAACAGAGCTGTGATTTGTTTTTTTGGCTGTGTTGCAGCCTGTTAGTGCCAGTCTGACTACTTGGTGGATCTTGAAAACATCACCCTCAGGACAAGGGAGTTCCCTGAACAACATAAAGCCAATATAGAAACTTATTGTTCATAGTTGTGACCCTTCATAATCTCAGATTGAAGGGTTTAGGAAGGGTGAAAATGAGTATGCCTACAATACTCTTAAATCTGGATGTTGTGAAGTGTAAAATGGCCTTTAAACCTTCTAAACTGGAGTAGACCTAGAAGCAGATCTGTTCTGAGCTGTGCTGTGTTGAAGCCAAACCCCAAATTTAAAGTGCCCGAAGTAGTCCGAGTTCATCTCTGACCTCAGATTTCTATGGCTTGTTTATCTGTTCACACACCACTTCACTTTCAGAGTCAAACCTCTGTTCTGCCATGTCCATATGACCGTGAATTTTCTTCTGTTGTACACTTCTGCCGTGCTCTTCCTTAGGGGCACACTCAGATGCTCTTCTAGCCTGTCCAGGACACTGCATTTCCCAGCCTCTTGCCTGACTGCTACACTCCTGATATGTCTGAGTGCCTGGAGCAGACGATGTGCTGCCAGAGAGTCATGTACAAGGACAGGGTGACTAACAGCCAAAGGATACACCATAATATTGATGGTGGTGGGAGTTACTTCTTAGACTACGGTGGCTTTTTGGTTTATTGCCGAAGTGGAGTAGTCAAGAGCTGGTAGAAGGGAACTGGTGTTTCTATTTGCTGCCCAGGAAGCATGTTTATGCTTGCACTGGAGTTTGCTGAAGATCCATAATGCCCAAATGCCTTTATGGATCTATCCCAAAGAGCAGTACAGTGTGCTCGTAACAGTAATCCTACATGTCTTCTCTGTTTGTATATTTTTCATGTTTACCAGCCGGGAAGTTGATAGAAAAACTCAATAATCCTGATTGATAGGTGAATAAAAACTGCTTGGGGTATGTGATGAAGCTGTTGCTCCCATAGTCTGGCAACTGGCGGCCGAGTGTCTGAGTTGCTTGACAGCTTCTGAGCTGCTGCCATGTCTAGTACAGCATCTTAGAGTAAACATCAGTTTGAGTCGACTTTAAAGTATAGTACAGCAAACTCAGGTGCCTTTGGCACCGTGTTGGGGAGCAGGACAACAAAAAATGGTATCTGTACTTATGAGGTTTGTACTTCTTTGAGACCCTATATAGTAAATTCTGATCATGTTGCAGACCCCTGTAGCTGACAGGTGGTGTGATCCAGCACACGATGCCAGTGCTCACAACTCCTTGTGGACAGTTCTGCACCTTCTCAGGCTTATAAATTGAAAGCACTCTTCTGAGCCATCTACGAGCGGCTGTTGGGATGTTTGTTAACTAGAAGGAGCTGTTAAACCAGGTCCCCCCCACGAGCAGTTTCAAGGAGCTAGTTCATTCTCGAGTTCAGAGCGTGTGCTGCTGTCGTGTGGCCTGGCACTGAAACAGGATGAGAGCCACAGACACTTGCAAGGCACAGAGTAAGAAAAATGAAGATTCCTATTGCAGTTATGACTAATTTACCGAATACACGGTTTAAAACAGTATCTGTTGCAATAAATGGGCCAGAATTTGATTCCAGGGTATAAAATGCTATTGACTTTGCTTGTGATTCAATTACTTTCTGAGAAAACTTTCTGCTTATATCCCAGGACACTGCAGAATGATTTGTTAGCAAGTACAGCAAAATACACATATTACAGACCTGCAGGCCAGATGTTGTTTGTTTATTTGACCCTTAGTCGAGCTAAATAAAAATAGAAGAATTGTTGTACTGTCAATGCAGGGAACATTCAGATAAAAATTGTTAAGAATTTAATAATCCAGGATTATTTGATGCTTATAGATAAGTTTCCTGTCTGCAGTAGTAGCCCTAAAAGAATCAAATGATGTCTTCCAGTCATATCCGGGGATGATAGGCAGATCTGCTGTAAATCCCTTGTAATTTGCCTTTACCATTGGCCTAGAGGATGTGATGGGATTTGCAAATTGCTGTAACCTTCACTTTTGTTGTGAGGCACAGGCTTTCTCCCTGCTGGCTCAAGTACATTACTATAGTAGAAAACAGAATTTTTAAAAGCAATAAGTGAGTGTTGCATCAAGCTTAAATTCTATTTCTTTCTTTTACATTCAAGTCAAATCTGGTTTGTGTTTTTCCACACTGGTTCTTTCCCCTTGCTGGTTTAACTTTTAGCAACACTCAGCAGTAAATGTCTCTCAATGACTTGGTTAAGAATTTGGGTGACTCTTGTTGTGAGAACCGGGCGTTTGAAGGGTTCCCTGCAGCCTTACAGCCCCCTGAACGGGAGGTGTCGAGGATACGGAGCCAGACTTTTGTGAGATGCTCAGAGAAAAAGAGGCACCAGTCTCAACTTGCAGCAAGCAAAATGCAGGTTGGAGACAAGGCGTTCTTCCCGGTGACACTTAAACATGAGAACTGGGGTTGGAAGGGGATTTTCAACTGGGGTTGAAAATCTCTTCAGAGATTTTCAGACTTGGCTGGACAAGGCCCTAGGCTGCCTTCTTTGACTTTGAGACCAACCCTGCTTGGAGCAGAAACTTGGACTAAGGGACCTTGAGGGATCCCGTCCAATGTAAAGTTTTCTGATTCTGTGATTATCCATTTGGGCAAAGCTCATCTTCTCTAAGGGCCTCAAATGTGGAAGTGTGTAGCTTTGAAATCTTAATCGAGGCCATCTGTACATGTACATTTTATTTAAAAAATACAAAATGTTTGCCAAAGCCATTATTAAAATAGTGCATTCTGTAGGACTGGCGTTTTTGTGCTCGGGGAAGGTGTTCTTGTAAGATGAATCAGGCTCTAAAACTAGCAATTTTGATATTTTTAGAAGATCATTTTAAGTCCTAAAATTTGCCTTAGTTATTTTCTCTCATTTGTAGATCTATTTACATACTTCAATGTGAATTAGGTTAGAAATAAATTTGGTTACTTGCGTTAGTGGATTTCTACTAAATCATTAGGAGAAGTTCTGCTCTCATGTATTGTAGAAATACTACTTAAAAGTATATTTTATTCTTTTCTAACACTTATAAATCTACAATTTTTTTTCCCTTCACAGCTATCTGCATCATATTGGTGCATCTACTGATAAAATACCGACTCCATTTTTTACCAGAGAGCGTGGCTGTTGTTTCTTTAGGTAAGTAACTGACATTTTTATTTTGATTTCGTGTTAACTCAGGGACTCTCAGTATTCTGTACTTGAGATAATGCTGTGTTGCGTGTTAGCTGTCGCTAGAAAGATGCAGCAAACTGGATGTGGTGAAGAAAACCAATTCAGAGAATTCAGTTCACGGAAAAAAACCAAGAAATGAGCACGTACGTAGAGGCTGGCTCGGTAGAGTGACACGTACAGGCACTGTAGGGATGTCTCTACCCAAGTTCCTTGGCAGCTTCCTCTCTTTTTGCAGCTCTCTGTGGGACAAGATGCTGCAGCTCTCCTTGGCAGAAAGATTCTGGACTTCCCTTTGAAGTGGTACCAGTGATAGCATTTGTTCCAGTAAAATGACATCTGTGTGTGTGATTTTAATCTACCTGGGGAAGGTAGATTAAAAAACATCCTGAAAACTTGCCTGGACTGTGCTTAACTAAGTGCTTAAGTACTTCACTATCCCTGTAGAACCTTGACAAGAGCTCTGCCTGTGACCTGAGTTATAAGAATGCAACCCTTAATGAAGTGCTTACTTAATTAGAATTAAATCTGGAGTATTCCTAAGCCTGTAGTTTCATATTAGGCTAATTTCATTTATTTGTGTGCTGTTGCTTCGGTTTTGTATAATGGGTAAACGAGGAGGGAATCAGGCCAAATACATTTATTTTCTCCACGTGCTGTTTAAAGTCATGTTTAAACAGCCTGGTCTAACTAATCCCAGCCATGATTCTGCAGCTGTCTCCATAACTTGTTTACAAGAATCTGTGGTGTTTTTGATTCTATTACTAGTGACACTTTCACTGACAGCCGTTCTAAAAATACAACAAAAAGAGAAAGAGGCTTAGCTATAACCCTAACATAGCGTTGGAGGAGTGTAGGACTTGTTGAGCAGGTAGATTTTTGACTGTCTCCTGTGCCTTGCTGGTACCTTCTTCCCTCGTGCTTAACTGTATTTTTCACACAGTTTCTCAATGGGTGGGAATAAGCTTTCTGGTGCTTGTCAGTACCTTATGTTTTCTCGAAAACAGGAATCTTCTTGCATCTTGGGTGCTAGATTGAGATCTTAGAGCTGTTACTTAGCAGAAAAACAAAACCAAACATTTTTTTCCTGCAGGTGTGACTTCCTGAATTTTTAGATAACTGTGTTTGATGTAGGCCACATCACAGTCCTAGTGTGGTAGAAGGTCCTGAAGCTTAAAGAGGTGTTTGAGTCTCAGTGTTTCTGTGTGTCTGAAATACAAATGGACCTGTAAGAAATGTGTCATGGTGCTGGTATGGTTTTCCTGGCTATTGCTTACACCTCATCTTTATAGGAGCAGCATCCATCAGACTTTTACGCATCTGTGCTTCTGTCTACCACAGTGTGACAGGAGATCAGGGCTGCTGCAGGTCAGCCTGGCATATGTTGTCAACTCCATAAAAACCACAAAGAATTCAGTTCACTAGTGCAATACTTGTCTTTCCTTCCCTTCTGATATTATTGCTGTGGACAGGTGAGAGGTCTTGCGTGGGGTATCCTCCTGTGTCTTCATTGTTTCTTGTTCTTGGTGTCTCAACAGCAGGACAGGGACTGTAGCTTGTGCTCCTGTTAGTTCCAACACAACTGTGGCTGCTTCTCAAGACAGGGGGGAAGGAGCAGCATTTTTTATTTTTACATAGAAGGCATACAGGAAACTTACCCAGTTCAGGTTTCAGTGTGAGCTGCAGTCTGGCTGTAGTCTCCCTCCCAAACAGGATGAGATGATACCAATAAATACAATTCTACTCAGTCAAGATAGTGTTATACCCAGTCGTAACCCAAATAACAGATGTTCTGTGTCACTTAATCCTTATTTATTTAGTTTATTGAGTCAGTAATATTTAAACTACTGTTAGCTCTGTTGACAGGACACGGCATCTGTATAATCATTGGAATTGCCAGCTAATTGCTGGTCAGTGAGCCTGTTACTGGTAATGATCTGCACAGCTGCCAGAGCACAGCTCCAGTTTCAAGTATCCGGTTTTGCTGCAGTACCAGAAGTGAGGTGTGTGTCCTATTTTGACTTGTAAATTAAGCAAATGTTCTCAGGCAGTTATTGAAGGCTAATAAAAATGGCAGCAGGGAATAGAAGTGTGATTTTCCACAACTGCTTTTCCTCCCATTGTCTAAGCTGCTCAGAAGCCTCTGGTTTGCAATTTCTAGGACGTGTAACTCTCCTGGTAGGGAGGGCAGAAGCACATTCTCTAAGGCTGGATTTTGATCTTCATCCTTAAAAGTTACTGTAATTCTGTTGGCAAAAATAGTTCCTGGAAGATTTTCTTTTCATTTGCTATTGAGTTTTAACATGTTCTCAGGGGAAAATAAAAGGTTGGTTGTAGTAAGAAAGTTGCTATAACATTTTCAAACACTGAGACCCGTGTTTGTATGGCATGTGAGTGTCCGTATCTGCATTTTGTCCTCCCTCAAAGAGAACCAGACTTTTGATGTGCCTTCATTAGTGTTTTGCTCTTCCTTTCCATATAAACTATTTCATGGAACAAAAATTCCTATCCTCTGGGACCAGTGCCTTCACATATTTTGGTATGAAAGAAGGCTTAAGCCTCACAGCTTTGTGTGTATGACACATCCATCAGGAGTAATCCATGTGATGCTATTTGTAAGACTCTTTTGATAGCTCCAGCATGAGAGAATAAAAACACATGAGTTACTGGAAAGCATCCTTTAAGC
This sequence comes from Coccyzus lansbergi, assembly GCA_033558105.1. Lineage (NCBI taxonomy): Eukaryota > Metazoa > Chordata > Aves > Cuculiformes > Coccyzidae > Coccyzus > Coccyzus lansbergi. The sequence continues at coordinate 53,432 of JAUMJK010001323.1, read as the reverse complement.
TCCTCGGCACTTTTTACTTTGCATTCAGTGTTTTTCACTTCTACATCCCAGTGACTGACTATGAAGTCTCTGTTCTGTAAACAGTAAAACACAACTATACAGAAACACAGATCTGGAATCTCACTAAGGACAAATTCCTCATAACCCCTTAGTGACAATTCATGAGTTGTCTTTGTTGTTTCCAGAGGAAATTAGTTTAGAATTTTTTGACTTATCTGTTTGAAGACATATAGGAGAAAAGCACATGGTAAGATTTAACCGCTGAGTTTGCAGCACCCTTGGTAAAATTCTTTTGTAGTCAAATTAGCATTTCTACATGACTTAAAAGATCTGTAATTCATTTGGGAAATAGTTCTCACAGTGTCTCCACCCTGATTGGAATTTGTTGCCTGCTTCATTGCCAGTAAGTGCTATGATTTCATTGAGACAAAATTAACTTCCATGGAGAAGACCGATTTCACTTAAGCTGTGCTAACACTTCAGATAAGCATTGAAGTGACTTGTGCTTTCACATGCTACTTCCCGATTCTTAAGCCACAAAGGTGAAATTTTATTTGAATGCAGCTTAGATGAGAAGCAGTAATTCAACCTGTTCCCTTCATGAACTGATGAACACAGTGTTCTCAATATGCACAATCAGTGTTTGGGTATCCCAAGTGACAGTCTGGGCAGGGAAGCTTTGTCATTACATAACGTGCTGGGAACCGTCATATATTGGAACTAAAATAATTTTCTGATTTTGTGATTTAGGAATGAAAGACTTGCTGCTTTATGTTTTGCCTTGTTCTCACTTTTAAAACTTTGTTGACCGAGAATCAATAAACAGTTAATGGAAAGAGTGACGTGTTTTGCGAACATTTCAGAGTGTTGTCTCGTTCTCTTCTAGGTATCCTTATGGGAGCTTTTATAAAAATCATAGAAGCTCAAAAGCTGGCCAACTGGAAGGTATATTTGAATTAAATTTTAATTAAAGAACAAGCCCATAATCTCTAAAAGACTGTAATAACAGCAACTCAGTTATTTTTCTTATATGTTTTTTGACTGTATTTAGTGCTCTTGCTCCTTTTGGAGATAGTTTTCTAGGTGTTTTCATAGAAAAAAAAACGTGGTTTGATAGGTTGTGAAGTCATATTTTACCCGAAGATGTTAACATAGATTTCACAGAGGTGAAATATTTAAATTGTGATTTTGTTTCCTGGGGTCAAACAGTTTATTGGATCAGTGAACTGATTGAGATCAATGATTTGAATGACCAGTTTTAAACAGAATTTATAGTAGCAAGCTGGAAGACTTGGTCCGAGTAGTGAATTTTAATCCTACTTTGCAGCTTAATATTTCTTGCATTACTTTCCTAAAGGAAGATATTTTTTCTCCTTAGTTGAAATGCATTAAAATGCATAGATTTTCAGTCAGATGTAGCTTTTTAATTACATGTTATACTTCTTTTTTGTCAACTAACTACACTAATTCCGTGTACATTCATTTAAGCAATTACACAGTTGAAGAGTCATGTTGTGATATTTCATTTTTACGTGTTTACTTATTGGAAACAGTGGGTGGTGCACTAGCTGGTGGTTTTTTTCATTCCTGATTTGTGTCAGCTGGTTTTGACTTAAAATCGAAAGCCAGTTAAGCAGCCACAAAATCAGCATTTTGAAGTAGCTTCTTTTAGTTAAATAAAATAATCTGAGAAAGATCGAGTACGTAGGAAGGAAAAAGAAAGCTCAAAGGGAGCTGTGATTTGGGCCCTGACTCTGTAAACACAGGGAATACTGATCACAGCTGGAGAGTTTATTTCTGGTGTTATCAGCTGAGGTGAAGCCTCACCGATCTCACATTATTATTTGCTTCAGTTACTTCCCCTGTATTGAAGCTTAGGTTTTAACATAGGTTGACATGGATTCAGATATGAAACGTTCTGATCGGAAATTATTATGTACTTTAGAAATTGGTTTTAAAGTTACTAGGGAATTGGTGTTTTAAAAAAAAAATAGAGGGTTAACTGCAGGCTCCGTCCATCAAATTTTGGGTCATATCACTGCCCTGAGATCTTTGTAATGTCATTTCTTGCCGTCATACCTTACTGGTCTTCAGTGGACCTTGTATTTGCTGGTGATCCTTGTTGGCTAGCGAGGCTGATAGGTACAGTCCTTCCTTTTCAATATTTCTCGCCTCCTTGTCCAGCTCTGCTTTCAGGGACTTTTAACCAATGCAATTAATCAGATATGTGGGTTTTTGTTCTAGCCCAGTTACTGCATTGACAGAAACTGCGTCGTGTTAGCCATCAAAGCAAAAATTGTGCATGCGGGATAATGGCCAGAGCATTTCACTATAAAGGATGAGTTTTATTTTCTAAGTCCCCCAAATCCTTTAAGATGATTACTGCTGGTACAGACAAGAATGAGACTTTAAAGAGATGAGTACTTCTTTTTTTGAAAGCTGCTATTTTAACAGCACAGTCAAACAGCTGTTTAACCGGAATTTAAGCAAATTCATCGTCGTTTTCAAAGGTGACAAGTTCTGCTTGTCGGAACAGTGGGGACCAGGAGGGAGCCAAATGAGAGACACATTCAGCCACAATAAATTTGTCTCTGTGCTTAGTCTACCAGCAGGAAAAAAAAAAAAAGCAGGTGCCAGTCCCGAGGGTACAACTCCATAAAGCTGTGTGATGGGACAGGTGACTGAGAGTAAGGCCACGAAAACCCCCAATGTCTTACTTCACAATAGGTTTCATATACATCACTCTGACGCTAAAAAGGAACCATGAGAATAGCACCGTTAAATTACAGCCATAAATTATATTTGCTGGGAAGAAGCAAGCCTCAGATTTCTAACAGTGGTATAGATCTCGAGCCGTTTTCATTTTCCAACATTTTCTGTTCTTTAGAAAGAATAATTTCCCTTTGGAAGATTTGGTGTTATTTTTTATAGGAATGCTATTTTTTATAGGAATGGTTGGACTTGATGATCCGATGGGTCTCTTCCAACCTGGTGATTCTATGATTCTGTGATTATGTTCTTGAAATTGTACTTATTTTTTGTTTTGCAGGAAGAAGAAATGTTTCGTCCAAATATGTTTTTTCTGCTTTTGCTTCCACCTATTATATTTGAATCTGGATACTCGTTGCACAAGGTTAGCCCCCGCTGGACGTTCATTTTACTTGTTTACTGTCAGAAACCCACTTGTGAATCAGAATCTACTTTAGATGCAAGCCTAAACATGAGTTTTCTCTCAGATAATTTTCACTAATTTACTTTATTATCACGTTCCAGGGTAATTTTTTTCAGAACATCGGTTCCATCACTCTGTTTTCTGTATTTGGCACTGCAATATCAGCTTTCATTGTAGGTGGAGGAATTTATTTCCTGGGCCAGGTAAGCATAACTGCTTTGAAGTTCTTAGGTTTATCTGGCTTGCTCTTGGAAAGTTCATTTCTCAAGAGCAGACAAACATGATGAAAATTAATTCCTGAGTCAGAAAGCCCAGTTCTCTCTGTCACAGAGGCAGTGTTATGTCGCCCCTGCCATAGCATACTCCATGTTAAAAAACAATTAACGCTTGAGTGGATTTTTACTTTCTTTTATTTACTCAGAGTTCTTATCGAAGGGCTCCTCCAAAACTTGTGTTCTCTAGAGCCATCATTTAATTTCCAATATTAAACTTACTTGTTCTTCTGTCAAGAATTCCTTTGCCCCTCAGCTTTGGTGTTTCCCCGTTGGTTAGATAGAGATCTAATATAATCTAATCTATCTAATATAGATAATGATGTTTTCTCACAGACTTGGATTTCCATCCCTTTGAGTGCCTTAGTTACTTCACTCACCTGCATCTGTTCCACTTTTATCTAGTCTTCCCTGATTTGGAGTGACCAGACTCGTAGCTGTAGGTCAGTGTTAGGCTGGGGAATGTCACTACTGTGAGGTAGTTGTTAGGATTTGATGAGTATTTTCATTTCTAAAAACATCAGAAAAACAGTTGATTGTGATTTTTTTTTTTTTTTTTTTTTATGTTTTACCTATTCTTTCAGGCTGATGTAATTTATAAACTCAACATGACAGACAGGTAAGCCCTTGGGGAAGTGGTGCAGTGTATGAAATAAAACATTCCTCACTGTGACTGTGTGTGGGCAGAGCACTGGAGTTGGCCGCTCCTCTGGTTATTCAGATTGCTTATGTTCAACATAGTGTATGAAACTAATAAATAAACACTGCTAAACCTTATTTATTACCCCCTTATATCCAAGTAGTATTCTCTGCTCAGTGACAGGAAAGATACTGGCTTTTTTAACCAGCTCTTAGAATAAAACTCTGTGAAGTTTGATTAGTCGGTATTATTAATATATAGGAGGAGGGCATAACTTCCTTGTTCAAATCCTCTCTTAAAAGACAGAATGAGGTTTTCAGTTATCAATAATATACTTGTTTCAAGAACTTGGCAAAGAATCTAAAGAAAGCTTGTTCCTGGTTTATTTGGTGTTATTGTTTGTTTGTTTACTGTATAGCTAACGCAACAGTTTTGTGTTAAAATCCATAAATAAATTAGGCATCAGGCAAGAAATATAACAAGTAAAACGTGCATGAACAGCAAAAATACTCCTTATTTGCTTCCAGTGTTTGACTTTACACAGCTGAGCAGTCCCTTTGCCTCTGTATTGCCTATCTTTGGATTCCAAATTAGTGAAGTTTTAGCAGTTCCCATTAAATGCTTCTCTCTAGCATTCCTGAGCAGGTAGCACTTTGCTTGGATAATACATGGTTTGGGCTGTGTCTGGAAAGTTGTTCGGTTTCCCGTTGCTCTGCTTTTTTCCCATTTATTTGGAGTAAGACATTGGTACTGTTGTTGAGAGCTGGGAGAGATGGTGTTTCTCTAACACCTCTTCGAGCTGGACGACAACTTTTCTCTTTGGTATATCTGTAAAAGAAAAATAATTGTTTTTTCACTTAAGGTTCATTTGAATGGGAAGAAAGCATAACAGCATAGAAACTGTGACACAACATTTTTGTTACTAGTTGTTGGTACAGGTTTACTAGAGTACATCTTTTTCTTTCATCTTTTTTTTGTTTGTTTTGTGTTCTCCTAGTTTTGCATTTGGCTCTTTAATCTCTGCAGTTGACCCTGTGGCTACTATTGCCATTTTCAATGCCCTCAACGTGGATCCTGTCCTTAACATGTTGGTTTTCGGAGAGAGCATTCTCAATGACGCAGTCTCTATTGTCTTGACCAAGTAAGTACGTTTGAACTACGCACGTTTATGGAAACAGCAACCACAGTATTTTCTGTTAACGAGTTATTTAGATATACAGTAATTCTTCCATAATGTATTTATGGTGTAAAGCTGAGCTGTGTGTGATCCCGTGTAGCAGAAGACAGTAAATGGGTATCTTATTAGCACTACCTCAGTGCCTCATCTCAGCAACACCAGATAACTGGTTGCTTTCTAAGTCTTTACATTTACCAGCTCTCTTTCCCTCTCAGGGTCCTGACAACAGAAAACCAACATGTGTCCTTTCAGGATTGCACAAAAATATTTGTGTTGCCGAAAACACAGCCGTGTCTCTTGTACTATTGGATTGTCCCCAGAGTCACATTTTGGAGGGAGGCTGGGACACATCAACGTTTTATATTGAGGTCACCTTTTATGTTGGGAAGAACATCTGGTGTCTGTGTTCTTTGCCCATGATATATCATTGGGGTTGAAAGAGTTAAATATCTACATGTTATTGCTGAAGTCAATAGATGTGACTATGAATATATTGAAGGAGTAGATATACTTAGGAGGTAGTCAAGTTAGTAACTTTTCAGTTAACTAATTGCTTTTAAAATACTTGTGGTTCTCTTGTGGAAGAGCATTGAGGCTGACAGCATGTTGTCTTTGAATGGAATTCTACGAAATACATTCCTCAATTTCAGAGATTTCTCCTCTTTCTTCCTACAAGCCACTTTGCTTTTCTTCAGCAACCTTCTCCTCCCCCATCCGTGCCTAAATATTTGATGAGAGGTCTTCCTCTTCGCTTGTTCCATGACCTGTCTGTTTTCTTTTTTTTATGCCCTGACATTTTATCACTGCAAAATGTGTTTTCTTTTCAAAGTTTGAAAACTGTTTTGTAATACTGGGCATTATCGTAGCCTATTTATGCCGTTCTGGGGATTCTTCAGAAGAGCAATGCTGGATTTCCAGATTTTTAGCAGAATTAGGTTTCCCTTTGGGGATTACACTAAGACTTGATTTAACATCTTTTGACATTCCTCTTGTTATATATATCACGGTAAAAGCCTTTTAAGAGTGATAGCAACAAAGAAATGGAAGCCTTTTTTGTTGTTGTTCTCGAAAACTGTCTGGTATTTTTAGATCCAGGCTTGGGATTTATACTGTTTCTTTTTATTTATTTTTTAATTATATCTAGCACAGCAGAAGGCTTGACAAGAGAAAATATGTCAGATGTAAGTGGATGGCAAACCTTCCTACAGGCGCTGGGATACTTCCTTAAGATGTTCTTTGGCTCTGCAGCCCTTGGCACACTTACTGGTCTTATTTCTGCATTAATATCCTTTTTTCATTTTGGTGATACACGTGTATGAATCAGTGAACAATATTTTAACAGTATTTTTCTTTCCCTTCTTCTTCAGCATTTCTTAGGGGATATTTCTTACTAGGTAATACTTTGTTGGCTGAGGGTTTTCTCATGCTTAGTTAGTTCTTATGTTCATATGCATGATTGGGTATTGAAAAGATGCATCAAATTTTTATGAACATAATTAAGGTCTGGAATGCTACATAGGAGCTTATATCGTATGCATTGCAGCATTATAAAATATGGTAATTGGTTTGTAAATTCAAAATACATTAATTCCATTTCAATACTGATTCGTTTTTACAAACATATGGCTTCTTTTTTACATGCATAAATCAGTTAATTAAAAAATAAAAAAAAGAGGTGCTTTTCCCAGTGACTTTTGAGTCAGGCCAGCTCATTTGTCCCCATGTATCATATTCAGAAAGCTGAATACATACGATGTTCTATTTGTATTTACACTAAATTATATTTTGCCTCTTCCGCTTCCATGCATCTGGTTGCTAAACAACCCAGAGGCTTCTCTGCTGAGATAAGGAGGAGGTTTATTGTCATTCAGACACCTTTGTTACTTTTCAGAGTTTGTTTAATGTTAACACCGATTGCAGCATAAGTAATCTTTTGTGCTAAGCTTGTACAGCAGTTATTGATGTTACCTGGGACGTAGTGTTAAGAACTTTGTTTATAAATAACAAGAACGTTGTTTGATTAAATATAGACATCTCTCCTGTCTTGGTTCATTAGCCTGATTCCATGAACTTCTGAATTATTCCATACATCACATCAAAAGAGGGAGAAAGATGTTTATCACTTTCTTCACAGGTATCTAAATGATATTTATGCCAAGAGAAAGGCAGCTTTTTTCTTAGAATCATAGAATCATAGAACAACCAGGTTGGAAGGGACCCATCGGATCATCGAGTCCAACCATTCCTATCAATTCCTATCATTCTTGCCCTGTTTCAGTTCTTTGTGCCTCAAAGTCTTGGATTTACACTACACATGTAAAATTTCAGTGCAGTAAAGGACACCTCTTATTGGCTGCCAGCAGATAAATATAGTTGAAGGGTGTTGCTGGTTCGTGGCCCAGGAGGAATGTGAACTTCCTTGTCACAGGTGTGTCATCCTCTGAATCTTAACAGAGGTGGTGGGTGGAGTATTTCAAGCGTTAAGGATGTGATATGAGGCACCTGGGCTGCAGCACCTTGCATGGGATGCAAAGCAGAACTTGCAGCCCTTGACAAGTGTCCACACTTATGAGTAGAAATGAAAAGTAAATTTTTAGTATCTTGGTAAGCAAAAGGGCATTATTTTCATTAATTCATTATTTTACTCCTAGTTAGCAGTTATGGCTCTCCCCCATTCTTAGAAAAGCCTGGACTATTTAATAATTCTCTGTGGATTTTCTGCAATAGCTTTGGAGCAGAGGTTTCAGAGACCGAATGTACCAGCAGTAGCTTCTATAAGAAACACTCACAAGAAATCATTAATCTTTCTATGCTTGAGTCAAAGGCCAATGAGGAGACTTCATTAACTATTCAGTAGATAAGTAAATTAAGCATGAACGTTGTTTTTCAATACAATGACACGGATTCAAATTTTTATTTGGATTTTTATTTACTTTTTCCATAACATTTTCATGTGTGTACGTGCTAAAGCACATTGATTTAAGGAAGACGCCTTCCCTTGAGTTTGGGATGATGATTATCTTTGCTTACCTTCCTTATGGACTTGCAGAAGGTATCTCACTTTCAGGTGGGTAGCAAAATGTGTGTCTGATAAGTACACAGAGTAGGTATTATTTGTATCAAAGACAGACCCTGGGTTTTTGTGTTTTCTCATTTAACCTGTGCTACTTTCAACCTTGACTAACACCTATTCTCTACTTCACGTTATGAAAGTATCAAAAAGGTATTTGCAATTTTTGTGTAATTGAGACAGAGTAAATACTAGTTTTCCCTCCAGTTCCCTCTGCCTAACCAGAATTAAAATTTCAGCTGATCTCAGCCACATCAGCAAACTCAGGGAATGTCCAGCCTACTGCCCTGTAGCTATTTTTATTCCTGTCTTTCGGTGCCTTTGGGAAAATCAGCTGGGACCACCGAGTGTTCTCTGTATCTCTGAATACTTGGTAGAGTCTTGCTGAAGGGCACACGGGAAGAGGCTTACAAGTGAATTTCTTCCATCATTCTGTACAATTGCCTACAAAGACAGGGTCCAGTTTTGCTGGGTACCTGATGTCTCTTACTTTTGCTGATTTACATGGGTTTTTAAGGCAGTCGGCTTCCTGTCTCATTTCCTAGAATCATAAAGGGATTTGAGTTGGAAGGGATCTTAAGGATCATGTAATTCCAACCCCTCCCAGCATGGGCAGGGACACCTCATTTCTTGTAAATGCATATGATTTGGGGAACTGAGCTCTGTAATGGAAAATTTGGTGGCTTTTCCCGTGGCAGATAGCTGAGATTAATCTCTGTAGTAACCTACAGCAGATGGCTTAGTGACCCTTTCTGCTGGAGGCAAAGGGACATTTTGCACGGGAGCATTCCCTGCAGGGCCCTGTGCATCCAGCCATCCCTTCCTTATGCTTGGACTTAATGATCTTAAAGGTCTTTTCCCACTTAAATTATGCTGTGATTCCTACAGAAGTTTTTTTTGCACTGCATTCTCAAGTCTCAGTTGCTTTTTCTGATTCTCAGATTGATAGAAAGTAAAGGGTACACCTGTATCTACTATTCATTCTTCATTTTTACAGGGTTAGATGTGGTGCACGGTACTGGAGTGGATTCATACCTGCTCCCTGTTGTTCTCATTCTGCTTCTGGTGGGATGAGTGGGCCTGGCTGCTCACTATGTAGGAAAGAATGAGACACTTTCTGGAAGAACTGAATCGTACTTTTTTCTAACCCTGCTGCTCTCAAATTGGTTTTATTCTTCGTTTGATCTCTCCTCTGTATCTTTTAGAATAATGAAAAGGAAGAAAAACACTCAAGGACTGGATTTTTATTTCCTTTCACAGGAAGACATGAGGCAACAGGGATTTATTGTAGCTTGCAAGTGACCTATACTGGAACTCCTGGGGTTTGATATGACCAGTGCCATGAGACCAGTATGAGTAAGAGTGGTTATAGAAACTCTTCTTATTGCTTCCTGAGCCTTTGCACTAGCAAGGACTGTACACAACTATTTGCAGTGTGCAAGGTGTTGTTCTTCCTCTTGACTGCCTCATTTTCCTCTCCAGGTATCATGGCAATCCTCTTCTCTGGCATCGTGATGTCTCACTACACACACCATAACTTGTCCCCAGTTACACAGATTTTAATGCAGCAGACACTGAGAACCGTTGCTTTCATGTGTGGTAGGTGCTACCTGCTATTAATATCTAATATTAATTGTTTAAAATCGTGTTTGCCTGAAGCAGTGATTCTGATGGGAGCAGCAGGAGTGTGAGTTTCCTTCTAGCCATTTGTATGTCAGCGGAACATGTCTTTAAAAGAAGATTTCCTAATAGGGGAGGCTGGAAGGCAGTCAAAAGTCACCTTTCCTGCCACACTGAATAAAACATACAGTAAATCTCTCTCCCATCCTGCAGGCTCCTACTAAGATTTGACACAAGACTGATAACTGAATAGAGAGCTCCAATTCCTGTATTCCTCTGTTCTATTTTTAGTTTTAGGAGATGGATTTTTAGCTTTTGGGGGGGTTGGGGCTATGGAAATAAAATGTTTGGATTACTGTAGTCACTGAGCAGTGGGGGTACTATTTCAGATTTGGAAACATCACTTCTGAAGGTTATTAGAATATACAAGGGTGCTAGATAACACAGGGCAGGATTTTATTATAAAGATACAAACTGCTGCTGTTTATAAGAATTTAGTGAGTTTAATACTTTATAATAGTATTCAACTTGCAATATAGGAGATTGTGTCTGACATTTCAGTTTTATATAGAATCTGATTCAAAGCTACAGAAGCTGTTCCTGTAGCTTATGTTCTGCAGCTTGTCCTATATTCCTTAAGAGATTCCTCAGCCTTTAGTACAAGGTTGGCTTGCTGGCTTTTTCGTGCTCATTAGTAATTTACAGCTGAGAAAAGCTCTGTACACGGAGACTGAGGTGCTGACAGCGAGAGAAGAACACGGCCCTGCGCATAATGGCATCTGGGCCTATTTTGTGCACTCAGAAGCCAGGATGTGTTATTTTATGTACCATATGTAGCATGTTATGATAGGAGTAGAAGAGGTTTTATAGAATTGTTTATTTAAGATGTGGTTTCTCTTTTTCAGAGACGTGTGTGTTTGCATTTCTTGGCCTGTCAATTTTTAGTTTCCCTCACAAGTTTGAAATGTCCTTTGTCATCTGGTGCATAGTAGGTATTTACTTTCTTCCATTCTTCTTTAGGTGCATTTGAGTTCTTGGGGAGGGAGGCAACACCTCACAGTTAAAATATTTTAAAATATTTATGGAGTTGCACTTTGAGTTATGTTTCATATGAGGGTTCCCTGCATCTGTTGCTATTAGAATTGTTTAATATGGACATGAAAAGTGTCTCTTTTGCAGAGTCAAAAGAGGGAAATGTGAATCCGTTTCCGGTTCCATACAGCAACATTATTGCTATAACATTTCAGTCCATGGTTCAAGGGGAGAATTGTTACCTCCAGTTTAGGAATAGTGATACCTGCAAAGGGAATTGCTCTCACTTCCTTATGTAATATATACCTAAGGTGTGACACTTCCTTCTTTGTAGCATTGTACTCACAGGCACAATACCGATTGTTTAATTTTGGGGTGATTCATGAAGGGAAACAGCACAACCCTTCAAGGACAGTGCTGACTAATCCTAGGATATTTACCTTATCAATGTCTGTCTGTGGTGGAGCCATTGTGAGAACCTTTGCTGTTCTGGGTTAAAGATTTCACAGTATTTGTTAATTGTTTGCCATTAAATCAATAGTACTTTTCCCCTGCCCTCTCAAAATGTTGCTTCAATGTGTGGTATATTTTTTGACTATGCTCAGGGAAGAGTTGAGGAACCAGAGTACGTGCTTTTTGTTTGGCTTCTGGCCTTTTTCCCTGAGGAAGTGGTCCATGGAGAGACGATAGAACTATCTTATTGCCTCCTAGCTGCTGCACCAAGGGAATGATTAGAGGAACTGAACTGAGGAGAACTTCTACCCAAAGTAATTCTTGGTCTCCCTGGAATGCCTCTTGGGTTTCATTTATATATAATAAGTAATGCCTGATCTCTGTCGGTGACAAATCTGATTTAGTGTCTTTTAAGCGGACAAGATGTTTAAGAAGTTAAATTCCACATTGATCTGTGCTGAGGCATTTCTTTGTTAGTTTAGCAGCACATCTACCCAGAAGACTTGTGAGTGAGAAGAGCATTTTCACCCTATATAAGCCAGATGCAGCTGGGGCTTGCACCAACGTAACACATGAAATGGTCTTTTGCTTTGATTTCTGTTTTTCAGGTACTTGTTCTCTTCGGTAGAGCAGTGAATATTTTCCCACTTTCCTACCTACTCAACTTTTTCCGTGATCATAAAATCACCCCAAAAATGATGTTTATCATGTGGTTTAGTGGTAAGTTAAAGCTCAAAGTGCAGAGGAATGGAAAAAAAAATGTTTTATCTTTCTCATTGCGTGGGTGGTTCTGGGAGGAGCTGCTTTTCCACTGGTGGTGGAGCAAAATTCAACTGAACGCTTATTACACACTTAAACTCAAGCGGAGTAGGAACATTCTCTTTCCCCTTTGTGCTAGAGGATTGTGCAGTGACAATCCCCACTAGAGCTTTGCTGCAGAGTCTACTTTTCTAAGTCTTAAGTCTAGCAACATCACAATTTGAAAAACACTATCTGAAGAGTTCAGATTCATTTTAGGATGGTAACCAAATGGCAGATAAATGGAACTGAATAGAACTGAAACGTCTTCTAAAGAGGAAGACTTCCTAATGAGTTAGGATGCTGAGGACCAATGTTGGTGTTAATTCATTCTTCATTAATTTGCTGTTCTCTCTGATAAGGTTTACGTGGTGCGATTCCCTATGCCCTCAGCCTCCATTTGGGCTTGGAACCCATAGAGAAGCGGCAGCTCATTGGAACGACAACAATCATCATCGTGCTGTTCACAATTTTGCTGCTGGGAGGAGGAACTATGCCTCTTATCAGGCTGATTGACATTGAAGACTCCAAAGCACGCAAGAGGAACAAGAAGGATATTAATCTTAGCAAGACAGAGAAGATGGTTTGTTTGGGTTTTTTTTATTCAGAGGATCAATTTTTATTTTTACATTTTCCAAAAAAAAAGAGACTAGTACCTTATTCTTACTGACAAGTAAAGTGAAAACACTCAAAAGTGTGGCAGGAAAAAGCCAAGCAATATCACTTCATGCTATCCCAATGCCAGAGCTTGGCTAGCGTTTACACAAATAACTGCCTGGACAAAGGAAGGAAAAAATGAAATCTTTATTCAATCAAATTATAAATTGATCCATGCAAATTAAAGGAACCCCTCTAAAAGCATAAAGCAGATGCTACAGGACTGAGTCACACACAGAGGGAGAGCAGCTAGTGCAGTGAGTCATGAATTAATCATAAAAGGCAGATGGGAAAAGGTTAAAGCAAAGGCCGTGAGAAGGTGGTAACAATAGCACCATTCTCGTTGGATTTTATTGTTATATATCTGTTCTCAGCAATAGTGACAGTACAAAATCTGGAACATTTGAAGCCTTTTACCTTCTGGCTTGAAAAGAGAAGCTAAGTGGGAATCGACACTGGACCGATGAATACAGCCATAAGCCCCTTGTACGTTAGAGTGATAATTTTGATTTTGTTCCAGCACAGGAATTGGTTGTGAGAAAGAACAACACAGAGGAAGAGGCTGGAATAAGCTGGAGGGCTGACTGCTACTTTTCTCAAATTATTCCAATATTTATGATCTTTCTAGGGAAATACCATAGAATCTGAACATTTATCGGAGCTCACAGAGGAGGAATATGAAGCCCAGTATATAAAACGCCAGGACCTCAAAGGGTTTATGTGGCTTGATGCGAAGTATTTGAATCCTTTCTTCACAAGAAGACTCACACAAGAAGTAAGTCTGTCTCATTTTCCTGAAGAAAAGAAACTCTGTGTTAGAGTTGGCTTTTCCTTCAGTCTGATGGTGTAGCTGTGCAACTTCTGTATCAGGAACAACGAGCAAACTGTCTGATATCTAATTAGTGCATGTAGAGAAGCTCACATGACAAGCTGCGTTTGAAAATTGAAGGTTGGGTTAAACGAGCGTCTCTCAGAGCCACTGCAATTAAACTTTAAAACACGTATGGATTTTTGAGCTCGCCTTTAATCTTGCAGAGCACCACGAGGAGTAGCAGGAGTTATTAGTTAGCACTGTTGCTACAAAAAACTGCTGCCACTTAGAGTTTTTGATGTGCCATTGCACAAAGCTGGTTGGACTAGATGATCCGATGGGTCCCTTCCAACCTGGTTGTTCTATGAAAGCTGCTGCCTGTTATGGTCCTGTGAATCCTGGAGCTGCGGTTTTTCCCCAGGAGTGCAGTTTCTCTTGGAAATATGTGCCAGAATCGCAGCCTTCACTTTTTAGACTTCTTCGCTGGGAAAGGAAGGCTTTGAAGCTCTAAATGCAAAATGACACCTGACTGAACACGTAACTCAACACTGAGTGGCTCTGAGAGGTGTAAATACTGTGCCATTTGCACTCCACGCTGCAGAAACCTGAGACTCCTTGGCTGTATAATTCACTGTTTTTCCAGTTTGCCAGAGGATTAAGCATTTTTGCTGTAAAGCATGCACGTTACATCTTCCTAACCTACACAAGTGCTGAAATATTTATTTTGTATCTTTCCTTTAAAAGTAAATATTTCAACACTTTTTTTTTGCAAAACCAAAACAGAATCAAGAAACCAGAGTAAGCATGTGATCTGTAGTCGGTGGCCAAAAGCACAGGCTGTCATCCAGATTGCAGTCAAAGGCTAGAAAAATAAGAATGTGAATCACCAAAGCCACGAGCTTCCCGCTGTCCCTAGGAAAACCCAGAGCAGTGTGAGGTTCAAAACCAGGCCAGACAGAGAGCATTAGGATTGTTGAAACCAGCAGAGCAGCACTGTTGGGAAAACAGGTATAAAATTACCTGTCATCAAAAATATCAATGGAAATAATTAGTAGTAAATATTTTCTGGTAGGAAACAGAATCGCTTTGCACGCTTAGAGAGCAGGAGCGGATTATTTCCTAAGGAATGTGCTAGCCTAGTCTTTCTCTTTTTCCTCTGACACACGAGCAGTGTAACTAAAGAGCAATCTTCTGGTTTGCTTTTGCCTTAGGACTTGCATCACGGGCGGATACAGATGAAAACTCTCACAAACAAATGGTATGAAGAGGTACGACAAGGACCTTCGGGATCCGAGGACGACGAGCAAGAGCTGCTCTAGCAGACTGGGGAAGGAGCAGCACAACTTCATTATCAGAGCACTATAAAGAGGATTTAATATCAAGAGTCCAGCTTCACAGAAGCTGGAAAACTAAGAATGAACTTTTTGATTTCAGACATGTCTTGTGCTACATGTTTATGTATAAAATTGCGGATCTACTGTGCTTGATATTACTGATCGGTGATTGAAGCCCCCGAGTGTCAGACACTGGACTGAATGAAGAGTATTTCATTCAGATTCTACAGCCTAGAAAATTCCATGTGGCCTATTGAAAAGCATCTCCATGAAATTATCACATTGTTTAATGTGGGAGTCTTCTTCCCATGAGGAAATCTGCTGTAAACTAATGCTGAAGTACAGAGCCATTGTACGACTCTGCAGAACTAAATCAATTGCACTTTACTTTTATTTATATATATATACACACACATTCACAGCATGGAGTATCCGACAGTTTATATTGTGAATTTTTTTCAGCGCTAGTAAAGGGATCCAACTGGAATATTATAATTTATGGGATTTGCATGTTATGAGTCTGGAAAAGGTACAAACCTTGACAGGTGTTGCACCTCTGAAAACTGGTGGGTTTGTCCTTTAAGAAATTCTTGTTTTATGGGATTTCTGTTTTATACTGAGCTCTCTAACCTGCAGTTGTGACTACAGCATGGCTTGGAGATTGGGGGATTGTACAGCACAGTACAGAACTGCATTTGAAGTTCTGCTTGGAATGTGTTTTTTTCCTTTGCCTAGAGCCAGTTGCAGTTGGGTTTCTGTAATTGGCAGTTGTTCCCTGCTGGCGCTTTGGCTTCAAATCTTGGAAACCAGCAGCTTTTGTTTTGCCTAATTCATGAAGTGTCCGTAACACTCCAGAATTCACTAGTAGAATTGTTAAGTTCTAGTGAAAGCAAAGCCAGTGTGCTCACCGTGAGAAAGAGTCTATCAAATCCAATGCAGGTACAGAAAGGTTAACATTGCCCATTGCTGAAACAGCCTCGGGAAGTGCCAAACAGCTTTCATTAAGCTGTGCTGTTTGTTAATGTGATTTTTCGCTGTTGCTCAGCCCGTTTCAAAGTCAGCAGTTATCACCTCACTTTTTCTACGTGGTCAGGTCCGTTTGCTCAGCATTGCACACGCCTGAACACACGGCAAGCATTGCACATTGGCTGTGCTTACACGTGCAGCACCACGTGCTCATTGCCAACCTGAATTCCTCATTAGACATTTGCATATTCTCTGCTAAAAACGTGAGTTGTTGTGCATGTGAATCCGACAGGCAAATGCACAGGTTTGTTTCTGAAAGCGAGAGACTTGCTTATGTATTTGCTCTGGGTTTGCTACTGAGGTTTTTAAACAACCACTTACCTGCTGAGAGGAATAAAAGTTCAAGAATGTATTTAGATTCCTAAACCTGTGTTGTCTAAATGGTTTTCCAAAATAACTACTTTCCACAGGACTCTCTTCTCCCTTTCCCTGCCCCATGAGTTGAAAGAACCTCTCTGCTAATCCTGCAGGTGAAACCTGGTGGGAACCTGAATGGGACACAAAGTCAGATTCTGCTGTTGAGCACAAAGTATTTGGTGCTCGCTTTATCCTTTTAAGAGAATTGCTGTAAAATTCAGATTTTTTTTTTCTTCACCTTTTTTGACAGCAGTAGACTTAACCACATTTTAGTCACCCACCTGTTTCACTAGGTTTCTCAACTCGAATATTGAAGCCCAGGACGTGGCTAGAAGGTCTCTGGGAACTTCTGTCACCGGAGACGTTGATCTAGATGCTGCTGCACTGGGCTTAGTGTTATGCCTCAGTCACACCTGAATATAAAATAGTCTTCAATTTCTATCATTATTCCAGGGAAATGGGTTATCTGTGAAATAGAGACCATCAAGACAACGTCCATCAAGACAAGCTGATCGTCTCCTGCCCTCTCCTGGCTGTCGGTGATGGTGCCAACAGCTCCTGAAAGCCGTTTGCTGGGAGCAATTTTACACATTAAATTGAAGCAATTAACTGATACAGTTAGAACTAATGAAATCACTTGGAAGCAATTAAGTTGCAGAAAATTTGGATGGTTTAATTTAAAAAGCAACTGTTCTAAAACTTAGGAAAGTATCGCATCTGTCAAAACTGGGAATTAACACAGCCCTCTCCTCTCTCACAAATTTTCTTATTTTCGAACCAGTAGAAGAACATTTTGCCATTATTTCAGTGACCAGTTTTATGCTCATTTATCACTACACTGACTTTTGTGACAATCATTTCACAGGGGATTTCTTCACCTAAAGCAACATGCCTAGAAAAGAAAAATCGTCTGTCTCATTGTTTTACCCTGCAGTTACGTTTGACTGGGTTTGTTTTATTTTATCAGCTCAATGTAAAACTCAAAGCCTTTTTTTCCATAAGGAGCAGCAGCCTCATCCTAACTGGATGTCATCTGCAAATGACATAAATACAGACCCTCCAGGAAGACCGATGCAGCTGCTACTGCCTGCAGAGCCCTGAGATTCTGCAGCCAGGCTGCTTCTCCTGCCAGCTGAGGGGTCGTGCAAAGGAGAGGCAGGGACACTGCCACAGGGCCTGGTTTATATTCAATCCACAGCATCTTTCAGCCCCAGGGCTGGACCCCAGCCTGCTCGTGACTCACCAGCCGAGTGCAAGCAAACACCTCCAGCTCTCCTTGCCTCGGTTTCATCATGAAGTTATTTTTAACTTGGCCACACCAAAAGAAACTCATTTATTATAAACATTAAAGTGTCTACAGGCTGTTTTACAGCCTAATCTAAAAGCTGACATTAAAGGACCAAGAGCAATAGTCATTATCTGCCATTCAGGAGCTTAACCTTTGAAAAGAAAGATTCTGATCTTTGCTTGTTAGACACCCTTTGCTTTTCCCAGGGACTCCACAGCCTGTAGGTGAGCTCACCTGCCTCTGAGAGGTTTCCACCCCTGGGGCTGCATTTAAACATTCTCCTCGGGGGGTGACACTGGGACAACACAGACACCCCTGGAGAACATGCACCCTCAGCTTTGTGAACCACTGATTCTGGAGGCACAACAGCAACTCCCACCCCCTGAGCAACCACAGCAATCAACACAGACCCTACCTTCATCCCAAGGCAAAGTCACCATCCTGCTCTCCCCAGGACCTGCCCTGGGAGGTGGGGAGGCTCTTATCTTCAGGTAACTGGTGGCAGCTGAGGGCACTGTAACCAGCTGGGGACACTGATTGAATCGACGCCAGTTTGGCTGTAGAACCAGGGGTACCCCAGGGGTACCACAGCCACAGGTTGTGCCGAGGGAGGGACCCCGGACCTGAGTTTTGACCTGGCCAATTAACTCCAGTGCATGGAGTTAATTAAATTGATTGAGATTTTGCTAAGCAGCTGCGGTACCACTGCCCGGGTTTCCCAGCAGCAGGAGTGTTCCCCTGAGTGGGGATTAAACAGTAATAGATGCTTTCAGTGTTATGCATTTCCCACGTCAAACTAAAGATGAAGACACTGATGTGTGGTTTTCCTGGAGTAATAAAGGGAGAGGATTCACAGGTATTTCTTACTCTGCTTTAGGTGATTTCTGGACCATGTTATGCTTTATCTGGCAGGGGACGAAGCGACAGGCTGGGAGCCCAGTAAGCAAAGCAAGGACCTGATGCTCATGGTGTCCCCGACAAGTCACATCCTTGGTCCCCCAACCATCCCAGAGTCACCATGCCCTGGCAGCCCCCAGGAGATGGCAGCAGCCCATCATCTTCCTGTCCTTCAGTGGAAAATCAGCCCTTTGTCACCTTTCTCGAGATTTCATTCCTTCCAGGGCAGTGATGAGAAGGTAGAGCCAGGGCTTGACCAAGGTGGCAGCTCAGGCTGCTCCGTCACCACTGACCTCTCCCTCAATACTTCATCGTATTGGGAGGAAGGCTCTGTTGTTGGGGGGAGAAGAGGTTTACTTGCCCCAAGACCCTGGGCCCTGGCCACTGGGCCCTGTCCTGTCTGCAATCGCTCATCCAACACACCAACCCTGCCCTGGCCACACAGACACATTTCTGTTCATGGTCGCTAACACATAAACGAACCAAGTCCAATGCCAGTTTCACATGAGGGAATTTACTTGAAAAACATACAGTTTCTGAACACAATGACTGGTCAGCAGAGACGTGGAGTGCGGATGGTTCCCTCAAGAGCAGGGATGCCTGGGCCAGGGGGCAGCCCCCAGGGCCAAGCATAGAATCAGAGAATCATGGAATCATGATCATTGAGTCCAACCATTCCCATCAAACACTAACCCATGTCCCTCAGTACCTCATCCACCTGCCCCTTAAACACCTCCAGGGAAGGGGAATCAACCACCTCCCTGGGCAGCCTCTGACACTGCCTTGAGGCTATTCCCTCTTGTCCTGTCCCTTGGGAGAAGAGCCCAGATCCCTCCTCTCCACAACCTCCTTTCATGTAGCTATAGAGAGCAATGAGGTCTTGATTATTTTAACCCTAAATCCTTACTCTGAAGTAAACTCCCACTTGGACCTATAGGTTGGAGCTGGGTTTGCATTCAACTCAAGGGAGTGGAGCAGAGCAGAACAGAGAGCAGTCTCTCAAGAGGTATGTAAAGATGCTTCATAATCCCAAGTGAGGTAGGTGGGAGGCACCGTCCTGCTCCTTGGCAGGGGCTGTGGGAGCTGATGCTGGGGGTTGGATGCTTCTCGCAGCCCCAGCACTCCCTGCCAGGCAGTTTCTTAAGATAACCAAGTTCCTGCTTGGTCATCAGAGCACCAAGATGGAAAAACCAAGGCCGCAGGCCCAGAGAACAAGCTGCAGGAGCAACTGGACCCTGGGCTCGCAGCCCGGGCAGATTTCAGGCACTGGGGTCTATTTGTTTTCTTGGCAAGTGCAAGGCTAGGCTCAGAGTCACAAAAGAGCCAAACCAAAGAGGGAGGTGAGGTTGGTCTTAAATCTTCGTGTCACTTCATCTGCAGAATATGCTGGGAACCCATCAGAGATGTAGGCGAGAGAAAACCTGCGCTTGGCTTTGTCTTCCAGGGAGCTGGTAGATGACAGAGAGGCAGGGCTGGGCTCACAGAAGGTCTTTGACGATATCCGAGGGCAGAGCTTCCCCCACCACGTTGACAGCCGCCCCCAGCCCCGACCTCGTGCGCGTGACCAGCACCATCACCTGCACCGTCCTCTTCAGCCCAGGCTGGCAAGCGGCTCCGCCGGCCAGGAGAGCCAGGGGAGCGCGAGGGGTCGAGCCGCCCGGCACCTGTGGCAGGTTGTAGCACTTGGGGTACTTACTGAAACATTCAAAGGTGTCCTTGCAGTTTGTGCAAGCGCCAGGGGGCTCCCCGAAGCCTGGGGCCGGGAAGGGCTGGAGCGTGGGGCTCGGGCAGCCGCAGCAGAGCAGGGCATGGAGGGCCTGGAGGAGCACCACGTCCTTGGAGAGGAACTTGTGGAAGTTGGGCTTGAAGAGCAGGTAGACCAGGGGGTTGTAGAGCGTCGAGGACTTGGCAAAGACAGCTGAGAGCACGAAGGCCAAGGCCGGCACCTGGCTGGCGTCACCCAGGACTGCCCACATGGCAACGATGGCATAAGGCGTCCAGGCAGCCAGGAAGCCCAGGCACACAGCAACACTCAGCTGCAAGAGAAGGAGGTGCAGACAGCAGCACCATCAGGCACCTTTGGTACATAGAATCATGGAATCACCAGGTTGGAAGAGACCCACCGGATCATTGAGTCCAACCATTCCTATCAAACACTAACCCATGTCCCTCAGCACCTTGTCCACCCGTCCCTTAAACACCTCCAGGGAAGGTGAATCAACCCCCTCCCTGGGCAGCCTGTTCCAATGCCCAATGACCCTCTGTGTGAAAAACTTCCTCCTAATCTCCAGCCTAAATCTCCCCTGGTGGAGCTTGAGGCCATTCCCTCTCATCCTGTCCCTTGGGAGAAGAGCCCAGCTCCCTCCTCTCCACAACCTCCTTTCAGGGAGTTGTAGAGAGCAATGAGGTCTCCTCTCAGCCTCCTCTTCTCTAGGCTAAACACCCCCAGCTCTCTCAGCTGCTCCTCATAGGGCCTGTTCTCCAGCCCCTTCACCAGCTTCGTTGCTCAGGTGGGTCCTGCTGCACCCACCTGGCCCAGGGCAGGGGGTTAAGGGCAGGGGGCACCCCCAGTTCCCACCCCCCCAGCCCTCCCCTACCTTGAGGAGCAGGCCGTGCACGCTGCGGGCTGTGTGCCGGGGGGACGTGTGCCGCCTCACGGCTCTCCGGGACACCTGCACCGTCCAGAGGATGCGCGAGTAGGAGAGGAGGATGAGGAGGCAGGGGAGAAGGTAGCAGAAGACGAAGAGGGCGAGGATGTAGAGCGTGGCCTCCCTGCTGGAGGCTTCCCAGGTGATGCAGCAGGCCGTCCCGTAGGGCTCGGGGCCGTAGCTGCCCCACTGGGCCAGGGGGGCCGTGGCGAAGAGCAGGGCGTAGGCCCAGACGCAGAGCAGAAGCACTGCCGCGTGACACGGAGAGAACTTGTTGCCTGTGGCAGAGAGATCGGGGTGAGGATGGATCCCCCCATGAGCAGGGATGGGGAGAGAATCATAGAATCATAGAACAACCAGGTTGGAAGAGACCCATCGGATCATCGAGTCCAACCATTCGTATCAAACACTAAACCAAGTCCCTCAAGAGCTCATCCACCTGTGCCTTAAACCCCTCCAGGGAAGGGGAATCAACCACCTCCCTGGGCAGACTATTCCAATGCCCAGTGACCCTTTCTATGAAAAACTTCCTCCTAATCTCTAGCCTAAATCTCTGAGGTTGTTTTGTACAACCTCAAAGGCTGAGGAATGTCACCCAGATGTGTGCCAAGGGCACGTACGTGCCCTTGGCACACATCTGGGTGACATTCCTCAGCCAGAGCCTGCGGCATCGGAGTATTGACCGGGAACAAAAACAAACCCACAAGGTTTATGTTACCAGAGAGATCAGATAAGGCATCCCAGCACCTACCGTATGCTGGATAACAGACCTTCAGGCAGCAAACGGTGCTGAGAACGGTCAGGCTGGTGAGGCTGCACAGCCCGAACAAGACCCCGAAGAAGGCGTAGAGGGTGCACACGGCCTGGTTGAACAGCCACCTGGCAAGGGAAAGCCTGGGTGTAAAAGCCTTCCCTGCCGCTACGGGGGCCGCTCGGCTGGATGGGGTTTTATCTCCAGCCTAAATCTCCCCTGGTGGAGCTTGAGGCCATTCCCTCTTGTCCCTTGTCCATTGGGAGAAGAGCCCAGCTCCCTCCTCTCCACAACCTCCTTTCAGGGAGTTATAAAGAGTAATGAGGTCTCCCCTCAGCCTCCTCTTCTCCAGGATAAACCCCCCCAGCTCTCTCAGACGCTCCTCATAGGGCCTGTTCTCCAGCCCCTTCACCAGCCTCGTTGCTCTTCTCTGGACTCACTCCAGAGCCTCAACATCCTTCTTGTGCTGAGGGGCCCACAACTGAACACAGGATTCAAGGAGCGGCCTCCCCAGTGCTGAGTCCAGAGGGAGAATCACCTCCCTGGCCCTGCTGGTCACACCATTTCTGATCCAAGCCAAGATGCCATTGGCCTTCTTGGCCCCCTGGGCACACTGCTGCCTCATGGTCAGTCGCTGTCGACCAACCCCCCCAGGTCCCTCTCCTCCTGGCAGTTTTCCAGCCAGACTTCTCCCAGTCTGGAGCTCTGCTCAGGGTTGTTGTGCCCCAAGTGCAGGACTCGGCATTTGGCCGTGTTAAACCTCATCCCATTGGACTCTGCCCAGAGCTCCAGCCTGTTCAGATCCCTGAGCATCTCGGTGAGCAGCGCAGGTGGAACTGGGGGTGCAGGAGCTGCCCTGATCCCCACTGGTGCACATCAGCTTAACGATCCATCCCCAAACCTGTTTTACAGCAGCTCCGTGTGAGTATCTAGAGGAACAGGCAACAGCAAATCATCCTGCTGCGGGATTGATGCCCAAGTGCCACCAGATGGATCCCTCGGTTCCCACTACACCCCCAGGCAGGGCTCTCCCCCAGTTTGCAAAGTGCACCCAGGGTCATCGGTCAGCTCAGAGCTCCTCCCACAAGGTACCTGTGTGCAAAGAAGGAGGAGATGGCCAAGGGGAAGAGCGTCACTGTCATGCTTAGGTCACTGATGGCCAGGTTGACGATGAAGAACTCGGCAGGTTTCAGCACAGACCTCTTGCGATAGGCCACCAGCAGGAGCAGAGAGTTCCCAGAAAGAGATACGATGCCTGTGGAGAAAGCAGAGGAGCGGTGCTGGGAGTGACAGAGCCGGCGAAGGAGCCAGGCTCACCCTGAGGTGTTTGGAAGCAAAGCCCAGAGATGTCTACAGAGGGTGGAAACGGCTCCGTGCTTCCCTCTCCAGAACGGCCTGAGCAGGGGGAGCCCACGGGACCCGCAAAGCTCTCTGAGCACATCTGGAGCTGCTTTACGTTGAATTTGATCCTCTCCCCTTCCTGAGCTGCTGCAGAGATGTTTGGTGGGAGGGCAGTGAAGGGAGGAGGCTGCAGCAGCTCTGGGTGCAGGATCACTCCTTCCAGCTGGAAGGAGCAAGGGGAGCACTTCCTTCCAGCTAAATAAATAAGGAGAGCTTTGTGCGGAGGATGCTCTGATGTTGGGCCAAGGAGCTGGGCCCCTTCGCCTCTTCAACTTCTTTCTGGCCATGTCACTCCCGTCAGTCTGTGTTGTCCAGTATCACAGGAACAAAATAAACAAGAAGAAAGGCCTTATGGAGAGCAAGGAAATTACAGACTAAACAAAAGAAGGCTCTTTGTTTGCTAGTAGTGTACTTAAAACAACAATAGTGATTAAAATGTTATGCCAAGGGCTTTCTCTCTCTTTTTTTATTTAATTACGTAATAGTTGCTTTCATTGAAAAGAGGTTTCAGTGTCCTTGGAAGGGGAATCGGCTGCTCTTGGGACAGGTTAGGAGACAAGAGTTTCTTCCTAATGGATTAAGCTGTAAATTAAACATGGCAAGAATCAGCTTCCAAAGCTGTTGAATGGCCAGTACTGAAGTTCCTCTAAGGAGCAGGATTCCCACACCAAGAAGGATTCCCACTCCCACTCCCACTCTTTGGCCAAGACGTGGCCAAATTCAGGGCTTTTGGAGTCACTGGAGGGCAGAGCACAGACACCTTTGTCCTTGTTCCTAGCCTCACGAGACATTTTCCCCACAGAGCTAGTCTCGGATCTGTACTAAATAAATCTGATTATCTTTACTAACCCCTTGGAGCTGCAGGTGCCCATGGGATTGGTGACAGCCCCAGTGGCATAAGCAACCCTTGGGCTGCCCATGTTTGCAGGCAGGAAGCTTCTAGGACTCGTGAGCCATTGTGCTCAGGACTCAGAAAACCAGAAGGTTTTCTTTATCCGTCGCTCACTTCTGGCCCACACCAACACATCCTAGTGCCTTATTTCTGCCTGATGACTGGTTAGTGCCACCAAACCCAAATCTTAGGACATTCATGAGTGTCTGGGGAAAGCTGGGGCCGGCTGGACATCCAAATCACCTCCAGTTGTTGTGATGCTGGTGAGACTAACAGTCACTCCCTGTCTGTCTCTGCTGTGTGGCTGCAGTATCATAGAATCATACAATAACCAGGTCGGAAGAGACCCATCGGATCATCGAATCCAACCGTTCCTATCAAACACTAACCCATGTCCCTCAGCACCTCATCTACCCATAGGAGCTACAGCACATTCCTCAAAGTTTTTCTTCAACTTTCCAGGGACTTAAAAGCAGAACTGGTACTTGCAGTTCCCCTGACAGAGAAATGCAGCCACCAGCCTTGGGCCAGATCAATTATTCTGCTAACGACTGGACATTTCTAGAAGCAGCAGTGAGTGGCGATGGCCTCAGCATCTGTGGGAGGCAGGCGCCTGGGTTGCCCACAGCAAGGACACGGGTATAGCGACCTCTCTCTCCTTACCAAAGACCAAATAGAGAGTGCCAAAAATCAGATCTTCTCTCTCGGATAAGGTGGAGATGAACATTGAGGCGTTGGATGTATTTCCCATCTGCAAAGCAAGAAACAAAGACAAGTGAGAGTGAATGTTGTCCAGTGAAGGAGCTCCTGGCTCCCTCGGTTCCCAGGGGGGACAGCATGGGACACGCTCCTGGCACAAAGCTACAACTGAGCCAGCAGTGAGCAACCCCCCTGGCCCCACCACCGCTTCGTTAACGCTGTGGGCAGCGCTGACCTAATTGGCTGGGCAAGGGGGTGGTACCAGGGTCAGGCCGGTAACCTCACTCCATTACCATTTCTTCAATTACGGATTTCACTGCTTAGCATTCATCTTCGGACCTAAATTTTCTTTGCCAATGTTGTCCATGTGCTGAGCAGGATGTTGAGGCTCTGGGGCGAGTCCAGAGAAGAGCAAAGAAGTTGGTGAAGGGGCTGGAGAAGAAGAGGAGCGGCTGAGAGAGATGGGGGCGGGGGTAGCCTGGAGAAGAGGAGGTTGAGAGGAGACCTCATTGCTCTCTCCAACTACCTGAGAGGAGGTTGTAGAGAGGAGGGAGCTGATCTCCTTGATCCCAGAGAGCCTAGAAATACCATTTGGGAGGGAAGCAGAGCAGCTCTGGGGGTGAAAGACAGGGAGATCCCCTTGCGAGATCAGTCATTTCAATACAACGATGCTCCTGGGTACCTGGTACAGACCCTGCAACACGAGCCTCCTGGCAAGCACTCCAGGTGCTCTCACACCCAGGATTCCAGCCAAATCTCTCCCTTTATTGACCACTGGAGACTTAGCTTCTCCCTTGAGATTGTCACTGACAATCCCAACTCATGGGACACAAGTTCTAGAAATCCCTTGCAGGGAAAAGGGAAACGTTTCCCAACCTTCCTTAAGCTTCTTGGTGCAAATCTCATCCCCAGCCTCAAATCCTCACTACACTCCACAGCGACTCATAGAGAACAGCAAAACAAACGGGGCTTGCGCTTCAGGTTTTGTTTGAAACCTAGTGAGTCATTTTATCTTAAGAAAAAGCTGCATGGAAAATCTAGGCTTTAGTGGGAAAGCAAAGTTTTCCGGCTGCAGGACTGCAAGCTAGAGGATCTAAGGCTTTAACCGAAGGGAGCAGTTAGTGCTGACAATTTGCTGCAGAGAAGTTATCAGATAAGATTCCTCCATCACAAGGAAGTGAAAAAGGCCGGAGCCCAACTTCTCCATTTCCCAGGCCAGACACTAAGAGTTTTGTAAGGAAATGGACTTTCCTCCTCCTCAGCACACGCAGGAGAAGACAGGGCAGGGTGAGAACATCACTCTGACACATATTCATAATTATCAGGGTGAAGAAGCTGCTTCAGAGTCTAATTTGACAGCTAATGAAAATCCAATCTCAATGTGCTTTGTCTGATGAATGTCCTTAGAAGCCCACCTCTCCCTTCCTGCTGTGCCAAAGCATTTTAACTGATGCTAAGGTTACATTCATTAGAAAACCACCAAGTTATTAGACCTACAGTAGGACACTGAGGAAGTCGGAAGGGAAGGAGAGAGGAAGTTCTGCTACATCTTCTTGTAAGTGTCTCTTCAGAGTTTCATGGAATCATAGAATCATAGAACAACCAGGTTGGAAGAGACCCATCGGATCATCGAGTCCAACCATTCCTATCAAACACTAAACCATGTCCCTCAGCACCTCGTCCACCTGCACCTTAAACCCCTCCAGGGAAGGTGAGTCAACCCCCTCCCTGGGCAGCCTCTGCCACTGCCCAGTGACCCTTTCTGTGATTTTTTTTTTCCTAATGTCCAGTGGGAAAAAAAAAAATCCCTCTTACTGCGCTCTTTGGAGGGTAACGAGAGTCCGTGCACAGGGACAGGTGATTTATACCTCCCTGTACCAGACAGAGTGACTCTGGCCGTGAGAATGATGTCCTTCATTAACCTAATTGGAAACAACCTTCCTTTAGGGCTGAGCAAATCATTCCCGAAGTTCTCCTAATGCATAGTTCTCCCCTAGGCCATATTGCCTTCTTTCTCCAGAGCCCCGGGAAGCACACAGGCTGAACTCATGCTCACCACCTCTTCCAAGATGCTTTAGCAAAGCAGACGTGGTTAAGAACGTGGAGTCTGGGAAAAAGAAGGGACTTTGGTCACACAGCTGCACTGGGTGATGAAAGAGGGCAAGGTCCAGCATAAACAGTCTGGAAAGAATTGTTCCTGCTCCTCAGCGTGCGAGCACACACGCCACAGAGCAAGGACAGAGCTGGCAGAGCTTGCAGGACCTCATTTCCTTCAGAGGCCTGGCAGGTCTCCATCCTGCAATACGTCAGGGGAGATACAAGTGTCCTGTGAGATCAAGCTGGCAAAAAGTAACAAGAACTCAGGGGAGAGGAACTTCTATTTCTGATATATTACATGGGACATTCCTAATTTTTAGGGGTGTGCTTGAGTTATGGGTAAAGCATACATAGAATCATAGAACAACCAGGTTGGAAGAGACCCATCGGATCATCGAGTCCAACCATTCCTATCAAACACTAAACCAAGTCCCTCAAGACCTCATCCACCCGTCCCTTAAACACCTCCAGGGAAGGGGAATCAACCACCTACCTGGGCAGCCTATTCGAGTGCCCAATGACCCTCTGTGTGAAAAACTTCCTCCTAATCTCTAGCCTGAATCTCCCCTGGTGGAGCTTGAGGCCATTCCCTCTTGTCCTGTCCCCTGTCCCTTGGGAGAAGAGCCCAGCTCCCTCCTCTCCACAACCTCCTTTCAGGTAGTTGTAGAGAGCAATGAGGCCTCCTCTCAACCTCCTCTTCTCCAGGATAAACACCCCCAGCTCTCTCAGCCACTCCTCATAGGGCCTGTTCTCCAGCCCCTTCACCAGCCTCGTTGCTCTTCTCTGGACTCTCTCCAGAGCCTCAACATCCTTCTTGTGCTGAGGGGCCCAGAACTGAACACAGGAGTCAAGGAGCAGCCTCCCCAGTGCTGAGTCCAGAGGGAGAATCACCTCCCTGGCCCTGCTGGTCACACCATGTCTGATCCAAGCCAGGATGCCCTTGGCCTTCTTGGCCCCCTGGGCACACTGCTGGCTCATGCTCAGTCGGCTGTCACATCTCTCGTTGTGATATAGAAAATGACAACAATGCATCTCTTGCACTGATAGATATGCTGGTGCTATTGACATTGAGATAATAAATCAGTTTTACAGAAATGCGGAGAGCTCTCGTTTTTCTGCCTGAGAGTCAATCAGCAACGAGATCTTGCAAACGCACCACAGCTCCGTGCGGCACACAGGCCAAGGAATTTGGGATGAGCACAAAAACTGTTGCAAAAATCTCCGACTTTCTCCTGTTGCTTTCACTGGGGCCACGTAAAGCCTTCCCCCCTCGGATAAATCAGAAGGTGGAGAGTTTCTCTGAGCTCCTCTGCGAGGGGGATGCTGGGGCATCCTCACACCTGCCTCCAGGAGGTGCTTACCTGGTTTTTGCACTTGCTGGAACGAGATTGTGTGCAACCTGCTCCGCTGACAGCTGGAAACCTGCCTCCCTCCCTCCCTCCACTCTGCTCCCTCAGCTGAGCAGGCAGCAGAGGGGAAAGTCTGCCCCAGCCTCTCCCTGTGCTCTTGTGTTCAGAGGAGACTCACAAGCTGCAGAATCACAGAATCGTAGAACAACCAGGTTGGAAGCATCACGGCAGGTACTCAACGCGGTCACTCTCATCCTGACAGAAACAGCTGCTGGAGATTTTTTTCCAACTCAAAACCATTTCAAAATCATAACGATGCACAATCAAGACTAAATCTGAAGCTCAGGGACTTCAGATGAGGATGTCTCGTAGGGTCTACCCAGCCAGGGCAACACAAGCCTTTAAAATCAAGCTGCTTGGCCACGTAGAGGGCACACAAAGCTGCTGTTTAATTTGATTTAAGCTCCGTCGCTCAGACTCTGTTCTGAGCAGAGATAGACTGTGAAAGCTCCTTTCCCCTCAATCTAATCATACTTCAAAACGAGATGAAGTTTTCCAAGCAGCTGCTGCTCCAGGTCCATTACCAGGAAAGCCTCATGTTCTGCATTCCAGACCCTGCTCTTGTGTTCACAAGAAGAACCAAAGCTAAACCCGCATCCCACGTCCATGACTGGTGCTTGGAAGGAGACCGTTACGGCTGCACCGGCCTGAGCACACGCGCTCCACATGAAAAAACACACATTTTATTTTCAATTATTGTCAATTTTGCCTTTTACCTCTCCAGACAGCTGCTCGTCTTCTGCCAACGAACCGCAAAGCCAGAACCTTTCTTGGAGAGGAGGAGGGGGAAACCTGATGAGGCTGGAAAAGCAGCCGACCTCCCGTCTCTTGCAAGAGTGAGCGGCAGGAATCGGTGTCTGCAGCTCCTAGCGCAGGGGAAGCTCAGGCGCTGCTGCCTGTCTAGCAGATAAAACAAGACTTAAAGTGTCACCGGAGAGCAAAAGAGCGACTGCTCAGTGTCTGAAGGACGGATCACAGCGTGAGGAAAGGCAGTGCCAGTCCCTGTTGTCCATCGCCGTGTCTCAGAGCTCTCCCAAGCCAAGGTTGCCAGTCCCATCACCTACAGACACAACAGCTCTTGCTTTCCTTCTGCTGTCACCCACCAAGGCTCTCATGAGCCCCTTGGAGAGGGGGCGCGACCCCACGCACACACCCCCCTAAACCCTGAGGGTCACTCACACACACGAACCCTGCTCAAGCTGCTCAAGCTCAGCCTGGGACATGCTCTGCCGGGTGCCCTGTGCCACCTCACACACCCGGGGAGGGTCTCACACACCCGGGGAGGGTCTCACACACCCGGGGAGGGTCTCACATGGCAGGTGGGGACGGGCTCCAGCCCCCCGGGAGCCACGGGACAGCATCCTCCTCGCACCCGGCGCCGGGAGGGGCTGGGGGAAGGCTCAGGGGGTGCTCGGGGATGCTCAGGGTAGATCCTGCCCCGCGGTCGGGTCCCCCCCCCCCCCTCACCTCCCCCGGAGCAGCCCCTTACGCTCCAGCAGAAACTTCCTCCGGGATCCCGACGATCAGCACCACCCGCCGCGGACAGCGCCCGACGGCAACGCTCCGGCTCTCACCCCTCCCACCCCCGGCTCTGACCCCCCAAGTCCAGCTCTGACCACCCCCAGTCCAGCTCTGACCACCCCCCCATTCCAGCTCTGACCACCCCACCAAGTCCAGCTCTGACCCCCCCCCCCCCCCCCCCCCCGGCTCTGACCACCCCACCAAGTCCAACTCTGACCCCCACCCCACCCCCCCCCCGGCTCTGACCACCCCACCAAGTCCAACTCTGAACCCCCCCCACCCCAGTCCAGCTCTGACCACCCCACCAAGTCCAACTCTGACCCCCCCCCCACCCCAGTCCAGCTCTGACCCCCCCCAGTCCAGCTCTGACCACCCCCCAAGTCCAGCTCTGACCCCCCCAGCCTGGTTCTGACCCCCCCAGCCCGGCTCCCCTGCCTGGTTGAGACCCCCCCCCCCAGCCCGGCTCAGCCCCCCAGTCCGGTTCTGACCACCCCAACCCTGACCGGCTCTGACCCCCCCAAGCCCGGCTCAGACCACCCACCCCACCCCCGGGTCTGACCCCCCAGTCCGGATCAGACCCCCCCCAGCCCGGCTCTGACCACCCCAGCCCGGCTCAGACCACACCAACCCTGCCTGGCTTTGACCCTCCCCAGTCCAGCTCTGACCCACCCAGTCCAGCTCTGACCACCCACCCCTGCCTGGCTCTGACCCCCCAAGCCCGGCTCAGCCCCTCAGTCTGGCTCTGACCCCCACCCCAGCCAGCTCTGACCCCCACCCCAAGTCCAGCTCTGACCACCCCCCAAGTCCAGCTCAGACCCTCCACCCCCGGCTCTGACCCCCCCAGCCCGGCTCAGACCACCCACCCCACTCCCGGCTCTGACACCCCCAAACCCTGCCCCAGCTCTGACCCCCTTGCTCGGGCTCAGCCACCCCCCGTCCCGTCCCTGCCCTGGCAGAGCCCCCTGTCCAGGATCCGAGGGTTGGGGTCCCCCGGCTCCCCCAGCCCCTCCTGCCCCCCCCCGCACTCTGCTCCCCGACCGGGCCCCTCCACCCTCCTCCGCACTAACCAGCCTCGGAGCTGCTGTTTTCCCAAGAAGGGAAACTGAGGCACGGAGAGTGTAGTTAAAGCAGCAACCCGCGGCCTCAGCACCCCCAGGCTCGCGTTCCCCCCCACCTTGGCCACCTCCTCTCACCCCTGGCAGCTCACTCACCTGCCCCAGGGGCCGTGTGTGCCCCCCCAGCTCACTCCCATGCTGCGCCGAGAGGTGCTCCAAGGACACACTGCGAGTGGCAGAGGAGACTGGAGGTGGGATGGTGGCGCTGAGCTTCTCGCCAATCGCAACTGGGGCTTGTTTCCCACCCAGATCGTCTGACCTGCCTCTGCTCAGCAAAGCACAAGTCACCAGCAACGTTCACTGTGCGTTTGCTTAGAAGTGGGAGCGACATCAAAAACCCCAGAGCTCATTTTTAGAGTTTAAATAACATCAAGCCTGCTGGTCGGCTTGGCTGGTCCCCAGAGGAGGAGAGATGGACGGCAAGAGCACAGCCATAACCTTATGTACTCTACGTGCTTTGGAAAGAGCCTTCGTGAGAAACATGGGTGGACTAAACAGCTATAGAAATAGATACAGACCGAGGTTATTAGAAAATGAAAGTTAGTTGTTGTTTGTGTTCCAGAAGCACGAGGCCTCAGCCAAGTTTGAGGCCCCACTCACTGCGCGGCCTCCTCCACACGGCCGGAGCTAACCCGAGGAGCCTGACACCCACCAGAGAACACTCTCCGTTTTCTCCCTTTCCCCTGGGACAGACCTGAGGCTTGATGTTCAGTGACACCGAGAGACCAGGGCAGAGCCACAAGCTCAGATGTGAGCAGCACCACTTCCCAACCCACCATTGGCTTGAGGCCATTCCCTCTTGTCCTGTCCCTTGGGAGAAGAGCCCAGTTCCCTCCTCTCCACAACCTCCTTTCAGGTAGTTGTAGAGAGCAATGTGGTCTCCTCTCAGCCTCCTCTTCTCCAGAATAAACCCCCCCCAGCTCTCTCAGCCGCTCCTCATAGGGTCTGTTCTCCAGCCCCTTCACCAGCTTCATTGCTCTTCTCTGGACTCACTCTAGAGCCTCAACATCCTTCTTGTGCTGAGGGGCCCAGAACTGAACACAGGATTCAAGGAGCAGTCTCCCCAGTGCTGAGTCCAGAGGGAGAATCACTTCCCTGGCCCTGCTGGTCACACCATTTCTGATCCAAGCCAGGATGCCCTTGGCCTTCTTGGCCACCTGGGCACACTGCTGGCTCATGGTCAGTCGCTGTCGACCAACCCCCCCAGGTCCCTCTCCTCCTGGCAGCTTTCTAGACAGACTTCTCCCAGTCTGGAGCTCTGCTCAGGGTTGTTGTGCCCCAAGTGCAGGACCCAGCAGCTCCCATTTGGTTTGCGCAGTAGGATTCAAAGGAGCCTTCTGAGAAGGCAAGAAAGGTCAGTGAATCATAGAATCATAGAACAACCAGGTTGGAAGAGACCCATTAGATCATCGAGTCCAACCATTCCTATCAAACACTAAGAAGAAGCAAAGAACAACAGGGCTCGCCTCCTAAAGCTTTCAACCTGCTTAACACAGTGTTAAGTGCTTTGTGTTGCAGCTGCACCAGTGAAACACCCATTCCCTGCTACCTGCTCGGGTGGCTCTGTCCCCAGGTCTGGCTCTCCAGCTCTCCTGCTCCCCAGCTGTCCCTGACACTGGTATTACCTTTGTCACAGCCTCAGTTGAGCATCTCTGCACTCCAGATGGTGGGAAGTAACCCGAAACTTGTCTCCTTCTGCCCTTTAGAAACTAGCAGGACCCTCTCCGGGGAGCATCCCACTAAAATGCTGGCGAGACAACTCCGATGGTGTTGGAGATGAGGAGGAGATAAGGAGGAGATAAGACTTTGAGAGGCAACAGTCTGGCTGTGTTTGGACTTCCTTCCATGTGGCTCTGCCCCTAGACTGGAAGACACCAGCTGCAAGAATTTGTAAGTGCACCAGTCAGTTGAGTCATTTAAACCACATAATCGTGCACCTAGTTTGTATGTACAAAAGCTGCAACCTTTTCATAGAATCATAGAATCACCAGGTTGGAAGAGACCCATCGGATCATCGAGTCCAACCATTCCTATCAAACACTAACCCATGTCCCTCAGCACCTCGTCCACCCGTCCCCCTTAAAACCCTCCAGGGAAGGGGAATCAACCCCCTCCCTGAGCAGCCTATTCCAATGCCCAATGACCCTTTCTGTGATCCCAGTATATCACACTAATGAAACGAATCTGGAAAGCTTTCCTCCCAGTTTTGTTGCTCTCTCTTTTGGTGAACGATATCACCTCATTTGGCCTCCGTTTCCCCCCCCTGCAAACACCACCGATAGTATTTATTCTGCACACAGCCTGCTACGAGATCCTTGTTATTACTTGTCTGTGCACAGCTCTGGAATCTGCATGCAATGAGTTTTTCAGCACACCAGTCACATCGTCTCCTTCGCTCTCTGCCAGGCACATTTTGTCCCCACTAATCCCACCCGTCAGCCTGTCCTGTCTCACTGTCCGAGTGTCTTTCAGGTCTCCGTGTCCATCACTTCCCGTGCGCAACTCTTCTCGCTGCATCACTGCCTTGAAAGGGGGGAAGAAACCTTCCTGCATTAGTCTAACAAGATTCAGCCACTCCGGCTGATCTTTATCAGCTCATACTTCTCCCGCTGCTTCGTGTTCTCATCTCATTTTATCTCCACTACGTTGTTCCCCGGCCCTGCTGAGGTCAGACTCACCAGCCAATAATTTCCTGAGTTTGCCTTTGCGGAAGAGGCAGCTCAGTGTCTCTGCAAGAGGGTCAGGGATGGATTCGAAGGGTAACATTTTGCAAGAAGCAGCACTAGGTGATGCATTCGTTTCAGACAGATCCACGCTACGAGCTACACAGGCTGTTCATAGAATCATAGAACAAGCAGGTTGGAAGGAACCCATCGGATCATCTAGTCCAACCATTTCCTATCAAACACTAAACCAAGTCCCTCAAGACCTCATCCACCTGTGCCTTAGACACCTCCAGGGAAGGGGAATCAACCACCTCCCTGGGCAGCCTATTCCAATGCCCAATGACCCTTTCTGTGAAAAACTTCCTCCTAATCTCTAGCCTAAATCTCCCCTGGTGGAGCTTGAGGCCATTCCCTCTTGTCCTGTCCCCTGTCCCTTGGGAGAAGAGCCCAGTTCCCTCCTCTCCACAACCTCCTTTCAGGTAGTTGGAGAGAGTAATGAGGTCTCCTCTCAGCCTCCTCTTCTCCAGGATAAACCCCCCCAGCTCTCTCAGCCGCTCCTCATCGGGTCTGTTCTCCAGCCCCTTCCCCAGCTTCGTGGCTCTTCTCTGGGTTTGCTCTTGTTGCCCAAGTTCCCCCCATCTGCACACCAAACTTTCCGCTTTATGTTAAATAGACATGAATCCCCTGCTTGTATCCTGAGATGGAGGCATGAGATAACACATATGTCGCTCGAGAAGCACTTCCCCTCTCACAATTTGTCCTCGTGACTGTAATGGAAATATATATTAAAAATACATGTTTCCATTCTTGTATTTGGCTTTTCGATGCCGACCACAGTTCCCAGCGCCTGGAAATTCTGGCTTCTCACATCCCACTTGTCCACTATGCTTGGAATGCTGCCTGCTACCTAAAGTCCAGCTGGCCAGGGTTTAACCCTTAATGCTCAAGATGATCTCCCAGGTTCTAGTTCAGCTCCATGCAGCTGCACAGCCCTAGACAGCAAAGCATCCCTAGGAGCACTCTGGCCGGGACACCTCTCCACGTCGGCAGAGGCTGCTGGTTCCCCTCATTCTCTGTTGCCCAGTGCCAAGGAAGATGCCAACTGGTCGGATACCATGCCCTGAAGTTTCTCAATTTAAAAAAAATGACAACACTACCTCCAAAAAAGGACAAAAACTAGCAATCTGGTGCTGAGGTGTAGAGTTGTCCCTGCAGGAAAGGAAAAAGAAGTGGAAGTTAGATGCTAGTTTGACAAAATCACTGCAAGAAACTAGTCTCCTTAGCACACAACTCATACCTTAACATAGAATCATAGAACAACCAGGTTGGAAGAGACCCATCGGGTCATCGAGTCCAACCATGTTACAAAAGAATCAATATCTTGCTGCTCGACGCGTGGTGGGAAGACACAAGAACTGGCATCAATCCCTCCTATGCTTCCTCCGCAGGAGCTGCTCTCAAGCTCTCTGGCAGGGACGCAGCCCCCAGCCCCATCCAGGCAGCAGCACACGCCGGACATTTCACACCCTTCAGTGAATTCCTTTCATTTCTATCTTACTCTTTTCCAGTGTTCAAAAATCCTACTCTGAACACAGGCAGACTTCGTATCTGCAAGTTATTTTATTTTAGGAAAACACATGGCAGATTAATTTCCATTGGAAATGCATCAATTTAAATAGATCTTCGGCTGGACTTTAAAATTGTGCCTAATTAATATTCCCTTTGAAATCTATCGGCTTCTTTCGCTACTGCCCAGCTTTTCTGCAGTAGAATATAAAACCAGCATTTCAAGGAAAAGTCACTTTTGCATGTGGAGTCATTAGATGCCACTTCACTATCAGGCTCCATTCTCAAGCCAATGTTTTCTCCTCCTCTCCAAAGGGCTGTCAGGCCAATAACTTCCTCCCCTTATCTATCTGTTCACACTGTTCTTTGGCACTGGTGTCACTTGTTTCCCACATTTCTTTACTCTGTGGCTTGATAGTGTTTAATGAGCCTTTCACACCCGTGGTTTTATCTAGTATTAATTCCGCGCCCTCGGTTCCTCTCCCTGTTGTGCAGCTCAGGTTTAGTTGTGCTGGAATCGATGGTCCTATCTCCACCAGCGTAAAACCGAGCGCAAAGATTACAGGCCAGGCTTTGTTTGCCGTATAAAATGTGTCAGTCAGTCATTATTAAAAGACAGTGCCAGAGCAATCAGCACATAAACTA
The DNA here is from genome assembly GCA_033558105.1 of Coccyzus lansbergi. Taxonomy (NCBI): domain Eukaryota; kingdom Metazoa; phylum Chordata; class Aves; order Cuculiformes; family Coccyzidae; genus Coccyzus; species Coccyzus lansbergi. The sequence goes on along the minus strand of JAUMJK010001323.1, from coordinate 17,418 downwards.
GTTTGGAGTCTTAATCAGGTTTCTTGCAGACAATTTTCCCTCATCGCAAATCCACTTCAAAACCTCTTTGCTCTACTGGTGATGGGATAGCGGTCGACTGGGCACAACTGGATATCGAGCTCCTCCTCACAAAGCTGCTCCTGGGGCAAAGCCGACAGGTGTCATAACGTCAGTGCAGCAGGAAGAAAAATAAATAAATAAATAAATAGATAGATAAATAAATAAATCTTTTCAGCTACAGCCCCATCAGGTGGGAGAAATCTGGACATCCTCAGGAGCTGAGCTGGTGCTCCTCACAAGCACCACAGCCCAGGGAGAATCATAGAATCACAAAATCACCAGGTTGGAAGAGACCCATCGGATCATCGAGTCCAACCATTCCCATCGAACACTAACCCATGTCCCTCAGCACCTCATCCACCTGCACCTTAAACCCCTCCAGGGAAAGGGAATCAACCCCCTCCCTGGGCAGCCTTTGCCTGTGCCCAATGAGTGAGAAGCTGAAACACGGCTTCAGTCTGACTGGGAAAGTACCTGCTAACAATGAATGAATCTCCCCCGTGACCTGAAGCTCTGTTGGGGAAAAGAAGATGAATTTTAAGCGCCTTGGAAATAAAAATATCCCACCACTTTGGTCCTGTCACTCTGAAGAAAGGCAGGGCTTGTTTTTAAGGCTACTTTTCAGATGGCCCATACGGAAAACCCCCAGTGCCAAGCACTGACATAAAAATCACTGCCTGGAGCTATTATCTAGTCACATGGAAAATATTTGACTGAGGAAATAAAGTCCCTCATTGGAGAGCTTGAGTGATAAGCTGCAGGCAGAAAGAGCAGAATCAAATCAGCGTCAAACCTACATTCATTCCCAAGACGTGCGAGCATCCTACTCGAGCTCAGTAAAAGTCATTTTGCCAACAGGCTTTCAGCCTGGCCGAAAGAAGCAGGGAGCACAATGAGAGGGGGGAAAAAAGAGGATTTTTTAAACTGACCACAAAAAAGTACCTAAAGATGCCTACAACCTGCTCTGATACTACAAACTCATTGACAAGCAGGAAACAAAATACAGTCTTTATCCCCAGGGCTTGCACTACAACAAGGAATATTTTTGGCTTTGATCAGTCCTAGCAGGTAGAGGTCTCGGTGTAAAGTCCAACAGGTTTTGCTCCTCTGCAGCTTTACGTTGCTTCCTAGGATCTCTCCTCTTTCTTTCCCCCAAATCGTGTTCATAGAACTCAGTGTTTTGATGTGTCTCAGAAGAAAGCAGGATGGAAGAATCCTCAGCTTTCCACTCCATTGAAGCTAAACCCGAGCAGGACGATGGCTACACAGCACATCTCTGTGTTTCAATCCCGCTTCCGTTTACCAAATTCCCTGCGGAGCAAGACCAGACAGACACCAGGTTCCAAAGGCATCCAACCCACTGCAACCTTGAACAAACCATATTTTAAGCAGTGAGCACTGAACCAGGAAGGAATAATTTCACTCTGCAGGGAGTAGAACTACACTAAAGACAAGTTTCTGCCAGAAGTTTTAGGTGTGATTTACCAGCATCCACATTGGGAACCTGCTCTTTTTTCATCACACGAGGCAGCTCTCGGGCAGGAGCATCATCTTATTAAGCAGCACAAAACGCTGCCTGTAGGATGTGCAGCAGCACAGTTATCATGCTCTAATTCACAGCGTTAGAACGAACCATTCTCCAAGCAGGAGAAATTTTCATATCAAAGATTCAGATACCACAGGCTCTGATGCATCCAGAAGAGATTCTTTTAATTTTTCATACGCCTCTAAATAGTCCGAGACTTCACGAGCTGCAACGGAAAGTGAATCGGAGTTTCATTCCTGAAAAAGACGGAAGTCACTATGAGAGTCCAGGCTGCAGTTTGGAAAACCGAGACACGGCAGACTTCTCCCAGAGCCTGGCAGTGAGCTCAGGGGTGGAGAAAGCCTTTCAGATCAATCAGTGCTTCTCTACCTGAATATGGAAATGCAGGAGTAAGAAGTTTAATTTAATTTTAAGGGTAGATGAGGTCCTGAGGGACATGGGTTAGTGTTTGATAGGAATGGTTGGACTCGATGATCCGATGGGTCTCTTCCAACCTGGTTGTTCTATGATTCTAAGTGGAAGGAAAGGGACCCCTGAGACTTGACTGTGCATGTAAAGCACCTTTAAGGTCTGAACAAACTCCAAGGTGCAAGGACAAGGGCCACACCAGGGAGCAAACACCTCTTCCATCCTCAAGTACTCACTCCTTCTAAATCCTATTTCTTCCAATGGTTTATACGAACAGGTTTTCCTCACACGGTATGTTTGCTGCAGAAGCTACAGAGATCTCTCAGAGGCCTAAATGATGTGACTCTCCCAGGGCAGAGCTTCTGTCCTCTCAGTGTGAAAGCAGCCAGGCAGGAGCGGTGACCAGAACCAGAGTGCCACCTATAGCTGTTCCACGTGGCTTGGCAGGAGAAAGGCACAGACAGGCTCGTGCCCCTCCCTGGCATTAGGAACACGGCGCAGAGAAACTCCTGCCACTGAGGTCTGGAGAACAAGTGAATTTAATCATAAGAAAAGATGCAGCAGCAGCTGCCCTAAGAGGGGCTTTACATCTCCCAGAGCGAGAGGCAGAGCAGGGAGAACAGAGCCCCTCTCCCCACTCTCTCTGAAGAGGAGAGGCAGAGCATATGCACTCTCTGCCCACTGATTTCTGCTGAGATGGCTCAAAGCCAGCTTATAAAACAGAACTAGAAGAATACATCTTCTCATTTAATACTGTGCAAAAAGACGCTAGAACAGGTTTACACTTTTAGGGTTAGGAGCCAAGCATAAAGCAAAGAGAGATGGCAACGACCTTCTCCCCTCAGTGCACATTTAAAAGACTGATAAATGAGCCACTTCCCCAGCTCTTTCCAAGGGAAACCAAGTTCCTGGGGAGGTCTCTTAGAGCAGTGTAGAGCTGACCCCTCCAGAGAGAAAGGCTGATGGTTAACCCCAGCAAGGCAGCCTGAGGAAACAGGTTTTGAACAGGTGATGTGACAGATGCCATCTTCGCCCCTTTCTGCTTCTGCCACCGAGTTAATTGATGCAGTCACTCTCCATAGTGGGCTTCCCCACCACTGGTGCTGCCAGGCCCTGCACTGATTCGCTCCATCACCCCTGGGGGGTCACAGCACAACCCTCTCCATGTAAGTAATTACAGGCCTCGTTGCATACTTGGCTGTGATGGAGAATATATCAAAAAAAAAAGCCTGGCCAAACAAAGCCCCCTTCACTTCAGAGGTAGACAACCTCACCTACACATCCCAACTGAGCCAGCAAAGTGCTCTCCGGTGCCTGCAGGCTTCCAGTATCAAAACCAGCCCAGGAACAGTTCTGCAGCTGTTTGCAGGGGTTGCATTCAGCATTCCCACCCAGCCAGGCTCTGCCTAGGAAAGCAGAGGGAACCTTTGTGCCGGGAGGCAGCTGGTCAGGAGATGCTCTGGCCCTGTGCTGACACTGGGATCTGTAATAACAGGGTTCCTCTGTAACCTTTAAGGGACCACACAGATTCTTGTTATTAGTGAGCTTCTAGCCAGCTCCGGTGGGACCGCACCCCCTCCACTCCTAGTGGTGCCAGGGACACACACACAGCTGACCACACGGGAGAGGAGGCAGCCTCCTCCCCATCACAGAGCTGCTCTGCCTCCTCCCCATCACAGAGCTGCTCTGTGGGAAGGTTCACCACGAAGACACCGCTTAGCATAAGCGCACACTAAGATGTCTAAACAGGCTGCTTCTTTTTAGACTTCCTGGTTGGTGGCACCTACTTTGATTACCAGTCCATTTATTAGGGTTTACACTCATAGAATCATAGAACAACCAGGTTGGAAGAGACCCATTGGATCTTCTAGTCCAACCATTCCTATCAAACGCTAAACCAAGTCCCTCAAGACCTCATCCACCTGTCCCTTAAACACCTCCAGGGAAGGGGAATCAACCCCCTCCCTGGGCAGCCTATTCCAATGCCCAATGACCCTCTGTGTGAAAAACTTCCTCCTAATCTCCAGCCTAAATCTCCCCTGGTGGAGCTTGAGGCCTTTCCCTCTTGTCCTGTCCCCTGTCATTGCTAAGGGTACCCTCAATGCCTTCATCCACTCGTCGCTGGCAAGGATTGACAACTGGGTGACTGCAGGAGCTGAGCCTTGCTGAAGGTGAATTGCACAGCAGAGCCTGTGTGTGCAGGGACAGAGGGATCATAGAATTATAGAATAACCAGCTTGGAAGAGACCCACCGGATCATCGAGTCCAACCATAATGCGCAGATCACCGCTTAGGTGAAGACAGTTCGCCAGTCCTGGCCCTGCTTTAGAAAACTTGCCCTGTGAAAATATCAAGTAAGGCACTTCAATTCCATCTCTCTGCACGCAAAGCTACAAACAAGATTTTACTGGGAAAGAAACATTTTTTTTTCACTGAGGACCTGATGAGCGGTTGTGGGTTGGTTTTTTTTTTTTTCTTTTTCTTTCTTTAAAGCAGGTTGATGATGAAAAAAAAAAAAAATCTCAGAAGAGTATGACTATCATGAGAACGATTTCTAAACCAGGAAGCATGACAGCCCCACACCCACAACAGCAGAAGCAGCTGCCACATGCAAGTTGTCAGCGACAAGCTGCAGGTCTGATATTGCATTATTTAAAGCCAGTTGGAGCTTTGGCATTATCTTCGATGCAGTGAACGGCACAATGCGGAATTAAATAAGAGCCCAGGATGAGAGAGGAAAAACAAATGGGTGGCATTACCCAAATCAGGTGGTGTTTCACATCCTCTTCTCCAAGCAGGAATTGCTGCGATAAAGCCCAGACTGAAGAGAAGTACCAGGACCACCACCTCTTACACTCAGATTCTCCAGCACTAGAAAAAAATGGACTCCACCAATAAGAAATATCAGTAATTAAACCAATCTCTAACCTCATCTGAAGGTCCCTGCAACATGACTTCAGTGCCTCCCAGACTGTGAATGCTGGAAGAGAAATTTCTTCTTGATGCTAAGGAGGAAAAAAAAAAAAAAAAAAAAAAAAACACAACTAAAATGAGAGCAGGTTGTTTCATTTTTCTCTGGAACATTTCCACCTGCCCACCTCTTTTCTGCACAAAGCCTTGCCACGTTCCGCGGCAGCCCGTGCCTGGCTTTGAGCACACGCAACATAGGAAGCTGCTGGACCAGGGAGGTTTCCACAGCCCCTTTGCCTCTGCTGCCAGAGCGGAAACCCAGCCCTGGATGGAGTGAGGGCAGGGCATGTTAGTGGTGGTAAAGCAGCAACCGCAGCCTCTGACCCTCCTGTTCCCTCGAACAGGAGCAGTAACCACAGCTCTGTGGCACCACACTGACCCCAAGCAAGGCAGCATCTCCCCTGATGGAAAGGACTCCTAAGGATCCTTTCTTCTGCAGAGGTCAGGGCAGCAAAGCAGCTGTTCCCAAAAAAAAAAAACCCAACTCGTAGCAAAGCCAGAGCTCCCACAGCTGATCATACTGTGAAAGCAGCGAGAGCAGTGCACAATGGGGAAAATAAGGAATTACAAGGATTGCTCCACTTCGGGCGCTGCTAATGTGCTGTAAGTTCCTGGTGACAGGTCACTTATCCCCACAGCTCCACCTGGACAGCATGGGACTTGTTGCCTTTCCTGATTCTGGCACATGGACCACAGGCGGCTGCCCCCAGCACATCGACAACCTCTACATGGGTTAGAATCACAGAATCATAGAACAACCAGGTTGGAAGAGACGCATCGGATCATCGAGTCCAACCATTCCTATCAAACACTAAACTATGTCCCTCAGGACCTCATCTACCTGTGCCTTAAACACCTCCAGGGAAGGTGACTCAACCACCTCCCTGGGCAGCCTATTCCAACGCCCAATGACCCTCTGTGTGAAAAACTTCCTCCTAATCTCTAGCCTAAATCTCCCCTGGTCCCTTCTTCCAGGGCTCTAGATTCCCTTCTGAAGCAAGGACCTGCTACACAGTGTAAAACATGAGAGGATATTTTCAATGCAAAGAGCTCCCAACGCTGTAAGGAACAGCCTTGCCTTCCACACATTAGCACATTGAAATCTGTAAGAGCAAGGCTGTCAAACAAAGCAGCTGCTCTCGGGCTCTCCTACACCTCTTCTCAGATGGAAGCGCTTCAATTCTGCGGCTTGCCTGCAGCATTTGGGAGTTGGAAGAGCCGCTGCCATATCGCATCCTGTAACCTTCTGCCTTTCTGTGGGCACTGCCTCAGATCTGATGTGCTAGTCTGTGCGTTTTCGGAGGGTGGCTCAGTGCAAAAGGTTGCCTTGAGTTTGTTTGGCACAGCAGGGGTGTGGGAGTGCAAAGCCAGAAAGGTACTTAATTACCAATTCCCTGTCCCTGCAGCTTCAGACTGGCAAGACAAATTTTAGAAAATATTTTCTAGGGAAATATGATCGACTGCAGGGAGAAAAAAAAAAAAAGGTAATTAAAAGTAACTACAATGTCCACTCTTACTTAATTTTATAGAAGAGCTATGAGACATTTACATACTTAACATCTTTAGACAAACACGACCCCATTCCATGATTTTCAGAAGCATGGAACATCCTTCACAAAACCAATCAGGAGCATTTGTAGCCCAATTCAGTTGCTGCTTAGATACCACCATTATGGTCACGTTGAAAGGCCTAATTAACTCCCATTGATTTCAGAGAAGTAACTAAATTAGAACCAAACCAGGTATAGCAACACTTCACCTTAACTTGCAGTCTCCTCCTGCTTTTCTTTCAGTCACTCTGGCAACACATCAAGTACCATCAAGCTCAGATTAGCTCCCGTTTCTAAACAAATACTGTAAAGGTGAATCCTTCCCCCTAAATTCAGCAGCGTAATTAGCGACATGTACTGAAGGGCTTGTAATCCACAGTCATCTTCCAGAAAAAAATAAATTTAAGGAGCTGTCGGTTCAAACTGTCACATCTGAGCTACGTGACAGGGTAACAAACCTTTACACTTCCGCTGAGAGCAAAAGAGAGTAGACACATTTATAGGTTTGTAATGAGCAATGTCAGACAGCAAAGACAGCTTAAAGTCTTGTTTTATATGCACCAGAAACAGCACAAGCAGCACAGCAGCGTAAGATGAGATTTCCTGCGCGAATATTCCAGTTAGCTTGAGCCTGATTTTTACAATCATCCTGATACTTGCAGGAGCCTCAACGGATTGTAACATCAGAGGCATTTAAGCATTCGCCTGACATGCTTTAACAGAAAGAACAAACAAAAAAATAACCTAGTTTGGAACTTGAGAACTTCTCCTGCTCCAGAGCCAGCAGGACAAAAATGGAGCCAGAAGGCTTAACTCAAGTGCCAAAAAGCACACCAGTGGTATCGTCTTCTGCGAGACGAAGCTTACATCAGGAAGCTACTTAGAAAAAGCGCGGGTGACATTGAGAACGAAGGCTGGAAATCGATGTGGGTTAGCTTCCCCCTGCACATGAAACCTGCTCTCTCCACCGCGCATCAGTCTGCCTGCTGCACATCCTTGACATATCGGCTTACGTGCTCTTATGGAACAAACTGAGTCATGCTGCTAAGACTTGAAAATAAGCGTTTTTTTTTTAAAAAAAAAGTTCTGTATTCCGCAGGCAGGACACCCAACTCCACAGAGCTGAGGCTCCAGACACATCCACTCTTGCCTGCAAAGCCCCCCTGTGCACCAACTCACCTCTGCATGCAGAAGGCAGCTGCGAAACAGACAGCTCCACGCACTCAGCTTTAAGAAAAGAGTTAAGCCTTTTCTTAAAGGCCTTTTTTTATTATTATTATTATTTTTTAAACTCCTCCAAAACATAAATCCATTCCAACAAATCAGATGCAAAACGCCTGCATTTTAAAGTAGCATATATTTTACTGTATCAATCACAGCAACCTCATACAGCAAAGATACACAAAAATAGAGCATGGGAGCACTTCACACAGGTTGGTACTACAGTATTTCATGACATATATACACAGGACTTTTCTTTTTTCAACGCGAGTTTAGTCCCTGCTATTATTCACCATAAAAATTATGTGGCATCACAGTTTTAGTTATTCACTGTAGTGTGAGTAGCCCATATGGAAGTTGAACTAGTGAACTAGGATACACCAAATAGCAGCCGAAGAGGCATGACACTCAGAAGATGAACCGAAATAACCACCGGAATGAAAACCACCCTCGGATTGTTATTTTAATAGTAAAATCGCTTTTAAATTCTTCACTATATACATAACGTATCTACATTTGTGTCATATTTATATATATATATTTATAAAAAAAAAAAACATACAAGAGTTTGAAAACCTTAAAATCATTCACCAAAACAATATTCACCCAACCTTCAGGGTCAGCCAGGCAGGACTTGCCTCTAACAACGTGTTCGGTTGCAGTCGCTCGATTCAGAAGTTTCCCTGATTGCTGAACACACACCATTCACTTTGTTTCTTAGTGCAAGCTGTACAGTAACTTATTGTTCTCAGCCCTCTGTAAGACTCCGGTTTCATCTTATTTCCACAATACTTCTGACACCCATTTATGGCTAAAATGATTTCATAGAATCATAGAATCATAGAACAACCACGTTGGAAGAGACCCACTGGATCATCAAGTCCAACCGTTCCCATCAAACACTAACCCATGTCCCATTTCAGTTATTCCAGTACTGGAAGAAAGGCAGCAGCCCAGCTACCTCTATCAGTCTGACAGGGCACTACGAAGATCATTCAGCTATTTTACAACGTTAGCCTACACAGTTTTCCCCTGTACCTACCTCAAGCCCTCCCCCCACCCCAAAAAAAAAAAAAAAATACGACAAATGATGGTTCATGCATGTTTCGGTCACACAGGGATCGATGGACATTAAAGGTTAGAAGCTCAGATTCTAACAGTGTTTGGAAAAAAAAAAAAAAACAACCCTAAGTGAATCATTTCAGTGCAAAGTGGACTACATAGTTTACATCTCAGCTAGAGTTCTTTACAGATATTTTAAACACATTTAATTCTGCACATCGGATTAGGTTGCCCGATACCTTGTTCTAAGTAGCTACTTGGAATATGGAAGTTAGAAGGATTCTTCTGGGTTTCCTTTTAATAAAAAAGCCTATTCCTAATCAAGTGGTTTTGGGGGGTCAGACTGCACAGAGCCTAGCACAGCAGAGTCCTGGCTCTCGGCGAGGGTTCCTATGTGCTACAGCAATACAGATAAATATATTTATCTGATTCACATCCAGAACTGATGGGTTTACTTTAACGGGAGTCACAAATGAGCTCCGATTTTTAACCAGGCCGGTGCTTTACCTGCTGGACTACACTACAGACTTCACAGTGAATTTGGAAGCAAGCGTCACAGTTATACTTACAACTTTCATAACCACAAAGGAAACGCGTGCTCTGAGAAACAAAATCCTGCAATTCTTAGACGAGACTCCATCTAGACGAGTGGCAGCCTCATGAGAAGGGGGGAAAAAATGCCAGATTAAAACCAAAAAAATGATCAGAGCCAAGAATCTCAGCCTTGCCACAGTGACTACAATAAGCTATGAAATACAGTACAAGGAGAAACAAAAAGTCAACTGAACCAACAATCCAGAAAGACTTCATTGTTATAATGATTTTTACCACTTTTAAGAACTCAACATATTAAATATTTATTAAAAATAAACTGTTTCCAAATTACCTATTTACAGTACAAAATCAGTACTCGATACATGTGCAACAGAAAGTAAAGGAAATCGGTTCTCTGGAAGGACAACACTCCAGGTATAATTTAAGTGACACGAATCCAGGTTCACCTCTTTAAAACACAGTAAAAACCAGTAGGATGGTATTGGCAACACCGGAAAAATAAAGCACGTATCGTCTAGGTTCAGATTACGTAAGACTGAAAGAAACACCTGGGAGATAAGGGGAGAAGAACAAACCAAAGACAAAAGGAAGGGATGTTGTGGTGTTTGCATCCTGGAGATCAAGAAACGCAGATACACTTTGAAAAATAGTCGCTATTGGCAAAATAAGCCATTTGTGTAACCTTGCACATTTAAAAGTTATGTTTTATTAAAAATTGGCAGTAACTTCATTGCTTACGGTATCTTATTTTTTTTAGGTTTTATTTTCAATCCTTGCATGGCTGTATCTGGGCAAGGAGATGGCTGCAATGGGACAGAAAGGTGCGATGCCACTTGTCTAAAACGCAACAGCTGCCGAGTTTGAAAGAAAAATGTGCTCTTCTCCCCCATTGAAATTGAAAAGCAATTTAGGAGTTACCTAAATGATAGCAGCATGAAATCTAATGCATCTGCAGCATCTGTGAAGCCACAAAAAATCCAGAACCTGATCACTGTCACCTGATCACTGAACCGCGGTTCCAAATAACTGGACACGTCGTTTTTGTGAGAGGTCAGTGTATTCCTTGATCAGTGGAGTCAGAACATTAGTGAGGATAGCCCTTTCCCCTCCCCTTTCCTTCCCCTCCCACACGGACTCATCAAGTCTATCTATAAACTACGTGGGACAGTTGGGACGATTTGTAGTTTAACTGATTGTTCGGCATGAATCTGTGGAGCTCGCTTTTCCTGCAGCAGGGATCGTAATAGTAAGCATTGAGGCAAGTGTCACACGAGACCTTTGAGCAAAACGTGCAAGTGTTGGCAGCTCCGGATCGGTTACAAAAGCCGCAGCGCGAGGTGCCCGAAGGTTTGGATTTTGAACCGAGCTGAGCAGCTCGCTCTTGACTCTGAGTCTGTGACGTGTACTGAGATTTCTCCCTCAGAGCAGACGCGGGAGACAAGCCGTCGTTCGGAAGTGGTTTGATTGAGTAGGTGCTCTGTTTCACCGCTGGGTATTCCTGCCGAGAGCTGAAGAGATTGTCACACTTTTGGCAAACAGAAGTGCCACAGGGGACGCCGCAGTTCTGGCACTTGAGGGAAGCTGTCTCTTTGGCGAGGTGGGTGCGTTTGTGGTAAACAGGGTTGGCATCATTCCTCAACAGCCACACATCAGGCTTAATAGCATCTTGCCTTTTAAAGTTCAACACGCTTCGAGAGTCAGGTTCAGTGTATAAATCTAAGTCCTCTTGAGCGGAAAAATAAGAGCTGTAAGGGACGTTTGTTCTTAGCATGCCGTTGTGATGGGACGAAGTCGGCAAGAATTCATCTGAACACCCGTGTGGGGAGCTCGACACTGTCAGAAGAGAGGGGGACGGACGGATAATTTCATCTTTAATGTCATCTTCCGCATCGACTAAAATCGGTTCTTTCCTGAGACTCAGGGAGCTCATCAAAGGCGGTTTCTTACTTTCCCAGTAATTATCATACGTGTCCACTGACTTAGAAGGCTTGCTCACCTTTGGCTTGAAGTAATCTTTCGAGGCCCGTTCGCTCGCTGATTTCTGGAGTACCATTCGTGCCATGGAAGTATTTAAGTTTTCTCTGCACTCTGCACGCCGCTTCATGGCTTCCGAGCAGCCCCTCACATCTTCATTGCTATTTTTTCGTTCGTTTATAACGTCAATCTCTGAATAACCTTTATCCTTCACTTGCAAGTGAATTTCAAGAAGCTGCTCGCACTCCACTTTGGCCAAAAAGAGTTCAAATGAAACCATTTTCACTTGAATGGCATCCACCTGCTCTTTGAGCTTATAAATTGTTCCCAGTTCCTGGACATAGCCCATGTAGTTCAAAATCTGCCTTACATCATCTTCAGTTAGAGCAGACTTTACGTAATAAACAAAGGGTCCAGTGTAGGTCTAAGGGGGGGCGGGGGGGAAATAAAAGGAAAACTAGGTTACAAACTCAGTGGTAGACGAGACGTTCAGATAATTCGGTGACAAATACCACACGATTAAATAGAATAATAATGACAGTGAACACACCCCCAACTCCCACAGCAAGATGAACTCCATTTCTGCATGTCTCCTGTCCAGCAGACGGAAATTCCACACGAGGCAAACGCAAAGTAGAAGAGTTTTCACAGAATCATAGAATCATAGAACAACCGGGTTGGAAGAGACCCATTGGATCATTCATATTTCATTTTCATTCATATTGAAATCCTAATTAGCAGGATGCTCCCCGTGTTGATTTAAATCACTGTGCTATGCACTGACATTAACTCAGAGGCACATCAGACATTTTTGCATTTACAAGCCAGTCTACCATAAAAGGCAAACAGGCAGAGATCTCACATGTTAGGGCAGCTAGAAAAAAAGAGGAACTCTGACTTACTGTGGGAGTACCAAAGGCCTCTTCAATTCAGCTTTAAATGCACTCGAGATGCACACTTTTTGTGTGCTATTACCACGCACTTTCAAATGTCTGTTTTGTTTAGTTTCGTATCAGGTCAAGAGCTTCCAATAAAAAGGCCCTCGAAACAAAGAGACAAGTTTGTGCAACTGAAATCTCTTCGTACCTCGGGTCTGTCAGATGCTATTAACCCAGTTCCAACTGTTCCGGATCACAGGCAAAAGCAGCCTGTTCATCACATCTCTGCATAGAACAGGTACTGGATCCACAGGGCACAACCAGAGTCAAGATCAGTGGAGCAATAACATGCCAAAGGTCAGAATTTAAATGTAAAGATCTATGGAGAGATCCTGAAGAAAGGTAGTTTCCCCTTAGGGAAAGAGAGGACTCCCAAATGTTCTAATAATATTCAAATTCTCTGCTAAATAGTGTCTTTTTAAGAAAGGTAAACAAAAATGCCCATTGCTAGCGTGCACAGCCTGCACATGATGTCAGACACCTATACCAGCCCTGTTTTTATCCAGCTTTCAGGTCCCAACACTGTTCTCGTAAGTCACCTGCAACATTCATTACTGAAATGCTACAGCAGCTTTGAATAACAGAACATGTAGGAGATAGAAGAGAAAAAAAGCAACAGCACAGACCTCACTGCCTGACTTCCAGTACTCAAGCCGAGCAACACACGCATTCCTACTTTGCCCTCTGAGATCCCGGCACAGGTAAATAATTTGAAAGTACATTGAAATCAAAACTTCATGAATTGAGAACTGACAAGCAAACAAAATATATTCTGGAGAATCGTTCTCTCAGAGAAGCTCCTTTACCATTATCACATAAACTGTGGGAGCCTCAGCAAAGCATCCTCTGCATGCACCGGTCATTAGCACTTATGCTCCATTTATAGCTGTTGCAAGACAAATATCAAGCCTTGAGTGAGCTTAACCACAACTTGACTCTAATGAAAGGATCTCCAAGTAGAAATTAAAACACTGAAGGAGGTTAGGCTGAACAAAAACCTTAAACAAGCTCTTCCTCTACCTTACGGTTATGTTATAAATGCAGCCAGTGCTTGTACTTCTGCTCTCAGGATACTGTCACCAGCACAAACTTCACTTATTTTACATAGAAATTTTCCTAGAGCTTCTGCTTACCAACTGCACATGGACAAACATATACACATCACATGAACAGGTGGGAAAAAAAAAAAAAAGAAGCCTTTAAAGGAAATGCCTGAAATGTGTTAAAAGAAAACCAAGTCATTTTCTTACTCCGGCCACGCAAAACATCTTACCTTAATATTTTTGAATTCCTTTTTCCAGGGATAAAGGAAGAGATTAATTCCAACTGTCTCGAGCATGCCGAATGCATTATGGAGAGAATGTAAACTAGAGGATTTCACAGATCTCAGTGAGTTTTCAGCCATCTCATAAAATTTTATCAACCGGAATCTATAAAAGGGATCAATTTTAGGAAGGCAAAGTAAGGCTGCTGCTGCCACTCGCAAATACTCATCATTAATAGGACGCTGCTTGTTGTCAGAGGCATTCAGTTTGCATTCATGGAACTGTACATACTTCCTAAATAAATCGTCTTTATATTTCGTATCCATTGAAATCAGTATTTGTCTCCCACTTGGGCAGCTACCTCGTCTCTTTCATGGTTATTTGGCAGTAGGTTGATTATCTGGCATTAAGAATCTTCGGCAACGGCAACTCTTCTGGAATAGAAATTGAAAACAAAGACAAGTCATCACAGTTGCATAAATCCCAGATGTCCATCTGCTTCACAGGATTCTATAACATGTTCCACAGAGCAGCAGCTCCCAGAACAGCCTTTTTAGGTTTCTGAAAAAGCACAAGAGTCTACAGAAAAGCTTTTGTCCTGCTTTTCACCATCGTTCTCTACTCTTCTTCCAGTTATCTGCCTAAACCAGCACAACAAATGTGAATCGAGCAATATACAAAAGTGATACATAATAAAGCTGGTGTGGGTTCAAGAGCAGATCAAGGCTTCCCTTGGAGAGAAACAAGGCAAAGTAGATCAGAGCAAAAAGACTGGAAGAAGCTCGAGTTTTTAGGGTCTCTTACCTGCCCCAAACAACTCACACAATCATTATTTTTTATGTTTGCCCTGCACAGTGGTAGAAGGACTTAAAAAAATCCCACACAGAAATTTCATTTTGCTCAACTTGGCAAAACATTCACTTATTTTTTTTTTTTCCCTCTAGTGGCACAGACTGAGCAGATTAATTAACTTTGCCTTTCTCTTTCTAACATTTTCCTAGGCTTCCAACTGACACTCCCATTCCCCCTGAAGCTTCCTAATGCTATTTTACCGAAACCAAGGTAATCGAGAGGCCAGCAGACTCCACCTCGACCGCCTGAGGAACTTGTGATCAAGATGCAGACCACAGGCCTAGTTTTTTTAGATGAAAATGCAATCTAAACCTTAACGGACTTCCCAACCCTGAACCAAAGTGCGTGTGTGGGGAAATCAATGCTCTGTTTCGGTTATAGTCAGCCTGAAACAGCACTTCAGAAAAGAGTTTTCACCCAATATTAACTGCCGGAACACCGATCAATGCCCCCACACATTCCTCGTAAAATCATTGCTAAGAGTAACATCAGCTGAATGAAAGAAGCAATAACACAAAATACATGGAACTACAAAAAAAAAAATAAAACCTCACCAACCAACAAGCGAGAGGCCAGGAAAACAAACAAACAAAAACCCCAACAGCCTGGCAGTTACATTACTTGAGGAAAGGCTGCACTTCATGACAACATCGTGTGGGAAAAGGTAACGAGCAGCTTCTGCTCACAGGCACACTGCTCCCGGCCTTTCCACAATCCGAAATCGCACTGATGTCAAAAGACGAGCTGTGAATCACAGGAAATGTGGAGTTCTAAATTAACATCCGAGCATAAGGGACAGGAGCAAACCCTTCTCTCCCCCCCAGATCTTTCCTCCTCAAGTTGCGCGAGATGAAGACTGTGGGCAAAGACGACAAAAACCCTGCTCCTGAGGAGCACGGGAGAAATTCAGAGGAACGTTTTTGTCTGGCACATCAGTAACACACCCCCAGGACACAGAACAATCCTATGCTGGCAAGAACCTGGCTTTAAGTATTTCCACCTCCACTGTTAACAACCACTACACAAAAGCGCTCGGTTGCACGTACGAGACTTGGGGAAGTCCCCACATCAAAGTCCTCCATCAAGGCCTGACAGGCTGTGACAATCCAAGCCCCTGCCAGCTCCAGTTTTGAGTCAGAGCCGTACGCGAGGCAGAGTTCACACAGCTGAAAGGCAAAACACAATAAAGCAAAGGCAGCACTAAGCCTTCGCAGAGCTGCTCCTCCGCACACAGAGCTTCCACGCGCCAAATATCCCCCTCCTCCCAGCCCGGCCCTGGCAGGCAGGCTCCCAGCAGCCAACAACCATGGTTACGCGGCTCGATAAAAGCCTCAACACGTGAGTAGGCACAGACAAATATAGTTTTAAGAAACACGCTAGCTGACAGAACGGATAAGGTAACAAGGCTGTTTTGCTGCACGGTATTTACTGAAAACTCCCGGCATTTCATGGAAACGTGTAAGCTCTGATCCCAGCCTAGTTTCTGCTGGTGAGACGAGGGAACGTTGCTGTCCACCTCCCGGGTTTAAAACTCAGCTGGTGGATCTAACCCAGGGCTGTCCAGGGCTGCCTGGCAGGGCATAGACGTGCAAACACCCACGTGAGAACCAGGCATAAACTCAGGGCGAGTACAACCTGCTCCTCACTCACACTAAGAGACCACAAATGCCAGCCAGAAGCCAGACATTAGGTCACCCAAACCACAGAGGGTAACAAGAGTAGAGCAGCACAGCAAACCACTGGGGGGGCTCGAGGGGCAAAAGGGCGGAGGAGAAGGGGGAGGCAGAGGGCAAGAGGCTGGAGGAGGAGGAAGAGGAGGGGGACAAGAGGCTGGAGGAGGAGGAAGAGGAGGGGGACAGGAGGCTGGAGGAAGGAGAGGAGGGGGGCAAGAGGAGGAGGAAGAGGGGGGCAAGAGGCTGGAGGAGGAGGAAGAGGAGGGGGGCAAGAGGCTGGAAGATGAAGAGGAGAGGGGCAAGAAGCTGGAAGATGAAGAGGAGAGGGGCAAGAGGCTGGAAGATGAAGAGGAGAGGGGCAAGAGGCTGGAGGAGGAAGAGGAGGGGGGCAAGAGGCTGGAGGAGGAAGAGGAGGGGGGCAAGAGGCTGGAGGAGGAAGAGGAGGGGGCAAGAGGCTGGAGGAGGAAGAGGAGGGGGCAAGAGGCTGGAGGAGGAAGAGGAGGGGGCAAGAGGCGGGAGGAGGAAAAGGACAGGGGTAAGAGGCTGGAGGAGGAGGAAGAGGAGGGGGGCAAGAGGCTGGAGGAGGAGGAGGAGGGGGGCAAGAGGCTGGAGGAGGAGGAAGAGGAAGGGGCAAGAGGCTAGAGGAGGAGGAAGAGGAGGGGGACAAGAGGCTAGAGGAGGAGGAAGAGGAGGGGGACAAGAGGCTGGAAGATGAAGAGGAGGGGGCAAGAGGCGGGAGGAGGAAGAGGAGAGGGCAAGAGGCGGGAGGAGGAAGAGGAGGGGGGCAAGAGGCTGGAGGAGGAGGAAGAGGAAGGGGCAAGAGGCTAGAGGAGGAGGAAGAGGAGGGGGACAAGAGGCTGGAGGAAGGGGAGGGGGACAAGAGGCTGGAGGAAGGGGAGGGGGACAAGAGGCTGGAGGAAGGGGAGGGGGACAAGAGGCTGGAGGAAGGGGAGGGGGACAAGAGGCTGGAGGAAGGGGAGGGGGACAAGAGGCTGGAGGAGGAGGAAGAGGAGTGGGTCAAGAGGAGGGGGACGCGAAGGACAAGGAGAAGGAGGGAGAAACAAGAGGAGTGGGAGGAAGAAGAGGCGGGAAAAGGACGAGACACGCGCACATCTAGGTCCCCCCTCGGCTCTCACGGCCGCCCCTACCGCGGCGCCGGTTCCCCTGGTCACCAGGGCGCAGCGGCCGCCAGCGCCGCCCCAAGGCCCGCGGTACCCCCCCCCGGGTTCGGCCCTCACCGCTCGGCGGCCGCAGGAAGCGCGCAGGGAGGCGGGTGCAGGCCCCTGTGGCGCTCCCGGCGCTGCCGGCACAGCCGCCTCCGGCCTCGCGCTGCCGCCGGAGAGG